>BGPR01040486.1:0-13936 GCA_013235015.1 Araneus ventricosus | reverse complement strand
GTTCGAATTTTTTTAGCTACGCGGGGGAAGGAGAAACGGCACCTTTTGGGGGAAGTATATGAGAAAGTTTAGGGGAGAACATTCCCGCTAGTTATTAACAAGTTTCAGAATGATTTTGAAGTGAAGAGTCTCAAGAGATAGAAGGTGTAAAATATCGAGCCAAATCTTAGAAATCGTTGCTTAAAAAACAATACGATCCATCTTAATTAGGTAGATTCCTTATAGGAATTCTACCCATTTAAAAATTTTACAAGATAAACTAAAAACAGATTTTTGCGTAATCAACGGCATCAACATGAAATCTCGTGTTCATAACAGATGTGAAAAAAAAATCAGAATATTCGATATTGGTTTGGAAAAATTCAGTTTTTTCTTTCCCTCGTAAATTTTAGAAATTTGAGATATGTGGTGTTGCTTGTTAACAGGGGTGGCGCCAGAGGGGGGACCGGAGGGGCCAAGGCCCCCCTGTAGGGGAAAATTTTTGTACGGGGTATTCAACTGTAGTTGATAAATAATAATCTGGCGAAAATTTGAGACCAATTTCATTACACTCGTCAAACCCCCCCCCCCCGGGTCGGGGAGATCGTGCCCCCCTGTCGGGCAAATCGGCCCCCCGTCGGGCAAACTCTAGCGCCATTCCTGCTTGTTAAGCGACGAAATGCAAAATAATCTTCTAAAATGCGGGTATTTATTTAAATCGAAGGGAAAAGCCTTCAGTAATTACATTTTATCACACTATTTTTACTTTCTTCAATTTAGCGTGAATGAAATTCTTACCCCGTGCTGCAATCCAGCGACGTAACCGTTGTCGTCATAGATAATGACGGCAGCTGTGTCCAACCCTTTCATGAAACGATGGCCCACGAATTTGCCTCCTGAAACACAAAAAGAGTTCTAGAGAAAATTTCAAAATGGAAATAGAAACACGATACTTATAAGAATGGAAACCCTTAGAAAACAGCATACTAATATGCTATGAAAATAATTTAAATTATTTATTTATTATAGGGAATACCCTAGATATAAAGGGTATACACAAATGAAGCAACTCATTTCAAAAATTAATAAAAAAAACTAAGAATGTTGGAACTGCGGTTTTTTAAAAATAAGAACGCATCTCAAAAAGTTTTTGTTCAGATAGGTAACGTGACGTTACGCCGTTCTGAATTTGTTACAGCGAGAAAATTCTGTACACAATGGCTACCGATCAGCAGAAGCCAATGCGTGTTTTCTGGTTTCTTTTTTTTAGTTTTCTTTTATTATCAGGGAAACTCTTCAGTTTTCACACTACATGTGAATTAATAAATTAAAGAGCGTAAAATTCCCTATAAATACATGCTTTTATTTTTCTTCCAGTTTTAATATTTTCTCAGATAAGGGATCTAAACAAATTTTGATTTCCAGTAATTTACGACCCCCTAGACCACCGAAATGGCAGGTTACCCATCTGAAAAAAATCTTTTTGAAATGCGCTCTCATTTTTAAAAAATCGTAGGTCAAACATTTTTAATTAATTTTTGAAATATATCACTTCATTTGTGTACACCCTGTACTAGGTAATAACCCTAGAGTAACGTACCTGAACATTCTCCAGCCAAACGAGCGAAACCTTCGCTTCGAGCCCTGCCCTCGGTTTGCGGTAATTTGGAGAAAGTTCTGGAACTCAGAATGTTCAGTCCCCAAGTAACTGCGGATGAAGAGAAAAAAGTGACTTCTATATTATTTATGTACGTAGGAAATAAAAAAGCTCCATACAAAAAGGTTAACCCGTTTTGTTATAATTTCAGAGCTAAAAATTGATTTGTTGCAATTACATCCCTCTTTGAAACGGCAGTATTTGGATACGGATCTGGTTATTATTTTGAGCCGTTTCGTCTTTGATAATACGAGGGACGTTCCAAAAGTAAGTTACGTCATGCTTTTTCACAAGGAAGCTTTATTACAAACAGAAACATACAATGACATAAAGTACAAACTTTTGACTATTTCTCCACATATTCCGTACCGACATTGAGACGTTTGTCGTACCATGAAATCAATTTCAAGAAACCATCCTTGTAAAAATCGGTGCCCAGCGAACGAAGGAAGTTCTTCACAGGCTTCCACACCTCTTCATCTCTCACTTTCTCTTCAGTATCATCACAGGCGATGGGACCTGGGTGCACATCTTTACCCCAGATACTAAGTTCACCTCAATGACGAGGAAGTATCCCACCTTACCCGTAATGAAACCAGTGGGAGTGGTCTCCCCTAAACTTTCTGCTATACTGCTCAAAAATTTGTCATTTTCCCTCCCCTTGCGTGGATAAAAAAAATCGAACCTACTGTAATCCAGAATGCAACGAATATCAGAAGGTTTTTCACTGCAGAATATAGTGGTTGTAAAATATTTAAGTGAAGAATCATATTAAAAGAGATGCCTATGTATTAAAATTTAGCAATATTTATTTTCCATCACACTCCAGCAAGATCCGCTATTATACGAGCGAGCGAAAACAAAACAGGAGATAAAACATATCTATCACAAACTCCGTCTCAAGGACATGTGACGTAATCCTCCCGCTTGGTACCAGAGATTGCTAAGTACGCATGCGCATGGAGATCAGTTTTGAAACGAATGCTTAACAAGTATGCGATTATACAGACCGACAGACAGTCAACCCTTTGACGGATTTGGCCCAAAATTTCAAACGGACCTACATTCATGACGATAAAACTGTGTACCAAATTTTATCTATCTAGCTATTCAAGTTTTTGAGTTATAGTGTTCGCATGACTTCGAACATACAGACAGACTTCCCTTTGATTGATTTTGTCCAAAATTTGATAGAAACCTACAAATTATGTTTAAAGACAACATACCAAATTTCATCCCCGTAGCTCTAATAGTGTTCGAGTTATCGTGTTCACAGACAGACACACACACACACGGACATAATTCCAAAATTGTGTTTTTCGGACTCGGGGAGGTCTAAAACGTGGAGATTCTTCAAAATCTAGAGTTCGAATTTTTTGACGATTACAATACTTTCTGTTCGTATACGAGAAAGTAAAAATTCATATTGTCGCACTGTGCAGAGAAGGTTGTGCCGACAATGTTCTGGGACACAAAGGGTGTCATTCTGATTGATTGATTTCTTCACTTCAGGGGCCATCAATGCGGCACGCTTTGGCGACACTCTCACCAAATTGATGTCCGCCATTGTTCATCCGTCACTCCCACCCAACTGAGCCCTGGTCTCTTGCGTCAAGGGATTTTGTTCTTAGACGATAATGCAATCGGTGGGTACCGATTTTTACTAGGATGGTACCTTGAAATTGATTTCACGGTACGAAAAATGCAACAATGTCGGTGGAAAAATAGCCAAAAGTTTGTACTTTGTTATGTCATTGTATGTTTCTGTTTGTAATAATGCTTCCTTGTGAAAAAGTATGCGAAACCTGCTTTCGGAGCGACCCTCGTAATATAAAGATATCTCCATCAAAAACTTCCTCTCCAAACTTAAACATCACGCCAATATTAGGCTTCGTTTCTTCCTGAATCCTGTGACAAAGATTGGCCCAGGCCTTAAGAATCCAAGAAAGTTCTGGCCAGATTTTCGGACTAGACTCATGCTCTATGTAGTAATTTTCAAGCTGACATTCACAAGAGGTAATTTTTCAAGTTAAAATTACTTTTTTTAAAAAAGCCGAGATTCTACCATCAGGCCACAGTGTCATTTCATGAACTCACAGTACAGGTTCAAGATGCTAATAAGTAAAAACCAAGTCATTGCGATGATTTGTAAGGTAAAAAGAATTTTCCCAACTAATATTAGCTATGTTACAAAAGCTAAAAACTTCAAAAACCGCTGCAAAAAATAAACTGAACCTGTTGTACACCCTTCATTAAGATATGTTTAAAAATACTCTTTTATCAGTCCGTTTTTTAAACGTTTTTATTTAACTTGACTTGCTTTATGTTTGTAAAGAAGGAATTAAGTCACTAATTTTTTTCACTCGCTTCCAAGTGTGCTCGATTTTTGAAATGTTGTTAACATCTGCATCCTTGATGACAATAAAATATTTTTTACATTTTCAGAACTTAATTGTTAGAGATCGTATAATTTAATTACATATTTATTCCATACCAGTGGCACCATTTTGTATCTCAATGATATTTATAACAACGAACTATAAATGAAAGACTAAAAAGTAGGAAATAATTAAAATAAAGGTTTTCCTTCAAGCACACTAATAAATGTGTTCTCTTAAAACTATTTTCACCAAATTTATTTCTATTATATTTTCGAAAGTTTATGAAATTCGTAAAAAGGTAGAACTGTGAATAAGGAACTTGCACCCCTGAGAAAAAGGCCAATTTCTGTGTTTTATCAACAGATTGATCGTCAAAATGTTCGAAAACGATAATTAAAACCCATAAAGTGGATTTAATTAGCGGTGTAGGAAAACTAGCGGTTTTGAGATGAAGTAAATAGTGCGCACTTGAATTTTTTTATTTTACCTTTTCGGGCTATAAAAGTAAAAAAAGGGAGATATTTTCCATCATATTTATATTTTTATAATATAGAAAATGAATAAACAAAAAACGTGCAAGTTCCTCATTCTTTGATAGAACGCAATAGCAAAAGAATTTACAATACACTTCTTTCAGATGCAATCCAAATTCATTTTATAATGTTCTCCCAGGTGATACTTGAAAATGTGTTTCAATCATTATACTTACGCAGGCATTAAAAGTTTATGAAATTCGCAAGAAGGTAGAACAGTGAATTCTTTGACAGAACATAATAGCAACGGAATTTACAAAAAAATTTTTCAGATTCAATCCAAATACATTTTATAGCGTTCTTCCAGGTGGTACTTTAGAATGAGTTTTAATCATTATTCTTACGTAAGCATTAAGCACAAAATAAATATTATAAGATTAGCGAGTTAGAATAACTCATATACTGAAATGCTAGGCCACTAGCAAGAATAATCACTTAAAAAAATAGTTGATTTCACTCACCTCGAAAGCTCTGCCACGTGGGTTCTAAAAAGAAAAAAAGGTAATGTTAAGATTCATTTTAAAATATGCGTTTGAAAAATGTTTATAAGCAACACAAAAAAATAAAGAGATTTTGAATAGTAGAAAAAAAAACAAGTAATATAAAAAAAATTTTTAAATCAATTCCTACTTAGGTGATTCGAGATATAATGAAAAATGTACTGCGCATGCGCAAAGATATGGCTAAAATATGGGGGTACTTCAATGATCCCATGGCCAACTATACATCCAAGAACCAAATCTGTAATGTTCCAAGTTTTCGAGATATAATGAAAAACGTACTGCGCATGCGTCATGCAAAATATGAAATGACAGACAAACAGACACACAAGAAAGCGAATTAATATTGCATTGTCATCTAGTTCTGAGCTATGTTTAAAATTTCAAGTCTCCAGCTCATCGGGAAGTTAGTTTAAAATCGATTGCAAAATTTGAACAAGATTATATATATATATAGGGAGAGTGTGAACTAATAGTAGGAATTGAAAAAACATTTGGTTTCGATGGGAAAAAACTAATTTATTATCTTGAAGATTTTTTAAATTGCTTTTTCAATTCAGGGAAAAGTCAAAACAAATAATTACGAGCAACGCTGTTATAAAAAATAATTTATTATGATAGCATAAGGAGCAGCAATAGAAAACAAACGAAAAAATAAAACAAAACCAAATTACTTAATAACAATACAAGGACAGCATACCAGTAATTCACATCATAAAATTTTTTAAAAACATTAAATTGATTGAAGGACCTATAGCAACAGAGCCTTTGACAGAGAAATAAATAATGTTTCAGTCCAAGAAAAATGTTCTTATCTCCACATAATAGCGGCGTAAAATTTGCATGAATCATTGACCTACGCATACGAATTAGAATAATTGCTAGAGGGTTTCGTCCAGAAACCTAATTGGTATTAACAGTCCTTGTTTTCACTAAGGTTAAATGGTTGCAGTTATCCAATCGGAACCAACCATCATGTCATGGGTTTCGTATTCACTACAGTATAAACTGGGGTACGTGCGTGTGATTTCCGATACGAAATTGCGTCAATTGCAATCCGTTGTACAATAAATTAGTTAAAATGCAATAATCAATTTTGGAAAAAAGCATAATTAGAATTTTTTAATAAAAAGCTCTGCACAAACAATTACGTTGGTAAAAGGGGTATTTTGGAGTTGGTTCCCATTTGCATAACTGCGTCCAATTAGCCCTTTTTCCATATAAATTTCTTATTACCTAATTAGATGACATATTTATGAACGTATTCTTGCTTCTATCCATATAAGAATCCGTGTGGTATTCAAACAGAATTCTAAGTCGTTCTTGTTTTGAAAAATTATTATGCATTTTCTAAACTGAAACATTCTGCAGATAGAGGTTTTAACTCCTTATTCGAAAGGGTAAGTTTATTCAAGTTATATGAGAAGTATTGAGCAACACCCATGCATATTTGATTATCTTATGATTTAATTAAAAATTTTGATATTCATGATCCATATTCAGAATTTCAGCCATTACTACATGAAAGCCGATTTTCTTAGTAAGTCTGGCATGCAATGCTCCTTAGCCAATAATTGGAATTTTGAGATTGAGTAATTGACAAATAATTATTGAATAAACTTAGGTGAAATTTTATTCTTCACTAGCTGAGGCCCGTGACTTAGTCCCCGTAGCAACACGTTATTGGTTCCTTGCTGCTCGGGATAAAAATACCTTCACGTCTAATAGTTTTTATGTTAAAAATACTTTTATATAAAATATTATAATGATATAAATTAAATATAAAAGAATTAGAAAGTATTCGTAAAATAAGTACAGAAAAGAAAAAAGACATTCTTGCACGCGAGATCAATAAAAGAATTGTTATAAATTGTGTTTGAAAACATTTTGAAAAACTAATTAAAATTAAACAGAATGTTGCATGGAAATGAAATTGGTTTTTTGAAAACCTAATTTTTTACACTTTAAAATGACGTTAAATATTTATTTATTTATTTATTTTTTGCAATAATACGCTTCGACGTTATTGTGGCAAAACGTTAAAATTTCGGGTAATTTTTAATTAAAATTACAATTGAAACTTAGAAAAATCCTTTCTTAGTGAGCACCTACTACCCAAGAAGTAAACCCCTGCCAAATTTCTAGTGCTAGTGGTTTGAAACATTTCGTGACGAGTCGGCGAGTGATTTTCTCTTTTATGAATATACAGATAAACCCCGTTATAACGAACCTTCAACGGACCGACTCAGAAGTTCGTTTTAACCGAGGTTCGCTGTATCCGTATTTGCAAAAAAAAATGCCCTACCGTGCTAAGATACTACTTCTATAATAAACTTTTTAAGAATGATAAGCTAAGCAATTAAACAAAAATGGCAGAGAAAACACGTGATTGCTCCTGGGTCGTCTGACCAGAAAGTACCCCCTTCCCTGGTTGACACTAGGCCAGGTGTCCATCGGGGGGAGGAGGGGAAATAGAAACTGCAAAGAGCCTTGCCTGTTGTTCCTTTGTCCCACTTATGGGGTTAGCAACGACTCTAACAAAGGTACAATAGGTGAGGAATGTGGTCTCTGAACCAGAGTATTTCATGCAAAAGGGGTAACTCTTGTAGAAGTTGGGTTGACTTGAGCACAATTAGTAAAGTATGTCCCTTTGAGCAAGTGAAGAGTTTGAAGTTTTAGAAATTTTCAGTTTGCTATAACCGAGTCTCTAGTGTTTGCAGTTTGTTGTAAACGTATGAAAATACATTATTAACATAGGGCTTCAGTTGGGACCATGTGAAAGGTTCGCTGTAACCGAGGGATCGTTATATACCGGGTTCGCTATATCGCGGTTCGACTGTATATAAATTTCGATTAGACTGCTATGTGAAAAAAAAACTTTAAAGCATTTTTGTTCCCTTTTTTAACAATTTTCAGATTACTAAGAGCTTTACTAACTGTATCATAGATTGGAATATGCAAATATTTAATAACATCTTTTTAGTAGAATGTTTTTGCTTTACATGAAAGTCTGCGATTTCCCAACTTTTTCTACATTATCACATGTATTCAAAATATGCCAAATATGATTTTACAATTAATTCAATGAATTTAGTATTGACTATCTGGAGGAGGCAGCAGTTAGAACTGTCCAAATCATAGTTTGGTATCGTGTATTAGTTTAAAGAGTTCATGAGGTCTATTTTGGAACGGATCTCTTTGTTGTAAACCATGGTCAGATAAAGCTAATGACACTTGAGCAGATAACCCACTCTAAAAACTTCCATGCCACACCAACCAGAGTACATTTCATTCCCGATGACATATTTAACATACACAAGGCTCATATCTCACAACAGATTTTCTATTTCTATACCGACATCGAGACTACCACCAGAACACAAAGCCTCCAACAATAATAAACCCCAACTTATTTGGGTAGGAGGACTAAATAAGTTGGTCATCTCGCCATATTCTTCTGAAGATCGCAAAATAGTCAAAATTTTAATTGAAATAGTGAACTTTTAGAAGTCAACTGTTAGTTATCTTAACATATAATCATGACTTTCGCCATTTCCCCTAGTTAGAGCTCACGATCTCTCTTCATGTAGAAAGAATTTTCAAGATCCCCGTTTTCATCAGAAAACTTTTACGGACCCTTATCTAAAAAATAAAGAAGAAAATTTAGAATTAAAAATATTTTTTAATTTCAACTGATTTTTTAAGCTATTTTTCAAATTTTAATGGAATCTTATCAGACGCGATTTTCTTAATTATTTTACTAGCCCCCGTGTTGCTGCAAAACGGGACGTAAATAAACTAAAACTAAAAATGTTAGAAGTTTACTTACAGATATTCGGGAATCTGAAAAAAGAAAACCCCGTTAGAGTTTCCATAGCCCTAATATTTTTTCTAAGCTACCACAAATTGTATCGGAATCCACAGTTTAAGAAGCCCTTCCCTAAATCTTCTTGAAATTAGAAACAGAAAATGCAAATAACAAATGTTAATAAAATTTCACTTCTGTATAAGCGATTTATAATAAGCGATTAGTGTCTACGACAACACAATTCCCGCCAAAGTCAATACAGCCAAATTTAAATTTGGAATCCATTGTATATATTTCATTTTCTGTTTGTAACGTTAAGAATAATTTTGCTATCTAAAATAATCGTTTGCATTTTGTTTTATATATTTTTTAATAATATAATTCTAATTCTTGCATTAGAAATTTATATAACTTTTGTGGTTTTGTATAATCTTAAGCTTTATCCAATATCGTTTGCTATTTACTTTAGCATCATTCGTGTTCATTGGCGTTATTGAAGACTAATCTAAATTGTATTGATATTTTTGAATTAATAACATATTTAGGTAATTTTGCTTAATTTATTTATAATATAACATTTAAATTTTCATTAGCTAGTTAATAAATAAGCACACCAATGTATTGGATAAAATTTGATATCTAAAAGAACACATTACACAGTATGACGTAGATTTATATTCTAAACTTCAGAATTCCTGCAACTCTTGCTTCAAGATTGTTCAGAACATTTGGAAAACGCGTTCAGATAACAATTTTCGTTCTCTTTTGCGATATAATTGTCAAATACGAGAAAATAAAGCTATTTTTTCTACTTAAAGACATGCGCCAAATGCAAATCCAGCATTACAGCACAGAACAAAATGATATATGCATGTGCATTGTGTCACTCAGTGCAACAGTCGGTTACAAGTCTAGATGACACGAGCAATTAGTCACTTTTATCATGCGACTGTGGCCTCGCACAAATTTAATCCATTGACGTAGTCAGTATCAATTTGACAGTTGCACTTAATTCAAGGTTAGGGTACTGAAGGCTGAGGCAATTAAAAATGTATACAAGTGGTTGGTATGGATTTCCACGCATATTATTATCGACAGACGCAGCACAATACTCATCAATTAAAAGTTATTTCTATATTCACAACACAAAAAAAAACGGATTTGCAGTAAATGTCATCCGATTATAGAACACGGATTAGTAGTTAACGAACCTGTCACGGTACATCTATTTTTAGCAGCACAACGTAGTTCCTCTTCCGTATTTATTAACCGGCGAGTTCTATGCGGTAAGGAAGAAAAAGAGCGAAAAAGTACAATCGGAACTTCTTTTCTATGCAAAATACAGACTTCACCGGTACCTCGGTTTTCTACTTTTGTTGAAGAAGAATAAAAAAAGTTCTCCGTAAAGCACTTGACCTCTCTCCCTACAACCTAGACGTTCGGTCTACATGTTCTACAAAGGTGAGGCAGGAAGCCGAAAGAATGAGTTACAGTAAATGGGCCGCTGAACTTGAGTTACCTTTATCTCTAGTTTTGCATCAGCAAAGGGTGGGTCAGTGGCTTATCGTGAAGTCATTCGTAGTTATGAAATTCTAGTTTCACGAAAGACGAAGAATGATTTGATAATGTTCTGAATAATGTTATCGCATGCCGCGGAACCTATAGGAGAATTAAAACTGCACCGAAAAAAAAATATTTTTTTATTACTAAATATCAACTATACAATTCTATATGATGTACAAGAGATGGTTGTAAAATACTTCTGAAAATTAATTAGAGCTGATGTCACATGTTTCAGAAAATAGTTTCTAACCCACTAATGTAAATAATGCCCGCACAAATATGATGTATGTACTACAAAATCAAACACATAAAAAGTAAGATATATATTCTTAAAATCTTTCCAATTAATTTGTTTATATTCTATAAATGATTTCCTACTTGATTTGCTTATATTTTATTAATAATTTCCCACTTTATTTGTTTTTAGTCTGCAAATAATTTGGTTTATGTTTTATAATTTTTTTTTTCCGAAACAAACAAAAACATCTTGATTCGTTTAGAAACCCAACATAAAACCCAAACTTGTCTAAAATACAATATGGATTAAAATTATAATTTTTCCGTTTGAAAAATACCACACATAAATCAGCTGATGGGAAAACACAATTATCAATTAATTACGAGATAATGCTCAACTTAAAACCGCAAGAGCAATTATGAATTTAAAGGAAACGAAAAAATGATGATGTCTCGTTTTGTTGTCTTTTTTTATTAATTTAATTCGGAAATATTACAGAATTAAAAAAAAAAGATAGCTAAAACTGATAACTATACAACGAAGAACTTCCAACCAGGAAAAATATCTATAATTATAAATTTATTATTATTCCAGACATCTAATTTTCGTTCCCTAATTCTTCATTTAAATCACGCTAGTAAGGTTCACTGGCAGTAAGTACTCTGTTAAAAACAAAATTATCGTCTGCGCGGATTATTTTTGGTTAAGCGTCAACTTCCAGCAGGAAGCGTCATTAACATTCGAAACGATAATTATTGTATTTCCTTTTGAAATAATAAATTTAGAAAGGCGGAAAGGATTGTATACAAAACGGGGTAAACAACCAAACCCCATTAAGCCATCGTTCTATATTTAGAGTCCTTATCTGAAATTTCAAATCAATTGAAACAAATATTTTTAGATCTGATAAATCGGCTCATCCACTAAATTGCCACTTCTTTCAATTTTTACAAGAATGGTGATCGGTATTTGACTAATTCAGTGGTACCCAACCTTCTTGGTTGTGTGGACCACCTGTTCTATAATCGGCAAATTCCTGATGTATAATTCGCATTATAGAAAAGCTTTTATTTTACAGTGGAGTTAATTCATGCTCATATTACAGACGTCAAATGCGCCCAACGAATTTAACTTCTTGATTACGGGACACCTCGCCCCTGGTCCCGGAGACGAGTCCATTGTCAGGATAATGCTGAGGGCCCCAACGAATTTAACTATAAATCTATTGCACATCTTGTAGGAAGGTGGGGGGGAGTGATGACGCATCATAGCATAAAAAGACGGGCAAGTGGATGCTAGACGACTTGTAGAATTACGTTTCTCCTGTACAATGACATCAAGTGAATTAAGTATTAAAAACTGCACCAATATATAAAACAGCAGGATTGTTCTCAATCCAGATAAATTGCTATCATTCAAAAAGATTAAGAAGATAATGTAATATGCTAAGGAGGTGAACACAGGGTGATTCAAAACTCATGGTAGCTACCGTAAGGAGATGATAGAACACAACTAGACAAGCATAAAGCACCATGCAATATATACTCGGAACTCGATCGTGGGGCATTAGAGGGCGTTTTCCAGCAATCTGTGCCATGTTATCTTGTGAACGCGGTAACTATAGCAATTTTCATTGGATTTGAACCGGCGAGTAATATGTTGCAAGCAGAGTGAAGATAATGCAACTTATGCAGCTTTCCAACGAGGTGCAACAAGCTTCAGTTAAAAGCAGTCGAAGTCGGGGGTTGAAAATCATTTTTCAGCCCCCTATCATAGCAACAGCAGCTATCAGAAAAACTTCCAGTACAAAAGTTGTTCGTTATGATGAGACCATAATTCGTCTTTCTATCTTCAATCATAAGGGAGTTATGAAGAAGTTAAAATTTCAACCCCCACAACTAGGGTCGTCTTAACAGACCCGAGCGCTCTGGGCTAGAATAATTTGAAGCTCCAACGAAAATATCTAACTAATAATATAAATGAGCAAAATAATCCCCAATTTTGTGATCAACGCCTTACAATTTTTGCAGATGGGAACCTTTTAAAAATTGAATTTTACAAGCCCTCCCCCGATTGTATGCATGATTAATTTTAACATAAATAAACATCACACACATTATATAAAAAGGTATTTTTTTCGATTACCTTATATGTATTTATTAAATACAAAAATATAATGATATTCTTAAGATTTGAATTGGTATAATAAAGCATATATGAACACTTTGTATTTTATCCAACATTTTTAATTATTTTACACGAAAATATGCATTACGATACACATGTTTATTTAACATTAAAAATTGATGCCTGTCTAGTTAAAAGTAAAAATACAATTAGGGCTTGTAACATATTTAAAATTATAATTGAAATTTTCAGATTCAAAATTTAAATAAAATCGGTATAGTAAATTTTTAAGCTCCTTTGCATCAATGGTGCCCCTGGGCTACAGCCCAATTCGCCCATTGGATAAAACAGCCCCGCCCACAAGCACCATTTCCACCCCTTTTCAGCTGGATGTCTCATCTACGAAATCGGCCGAGATTTTCACCCTTCCTACAACATTGCTCGCCTGTTCAAATCTAATAAAAATATGACTCTAGTTATCGTGTTCACAAGGTAACATGGGATAGATTGCTGGAAAGCGCCCTCGAGGCCGCGGTGGCCTGGTGCTAAGGTCTCGGCTTTGGGGCCGGAGGGCTCCAGGTTCGAGACCCGGTTCTACTGAAGATCCGTCATGTATTGAGCCTGTTGCACTTTAAATCATACTTAGAGTGCCAAATGTCCACCCTTTAATGTAGTGCGGAAGTTGAGCGAGGGAGTGCCAACTCGGGTTTCTTCCTCGTCGTCTGACCGAGGTTCAAAATTAGGAGGTCGGTCTCAAAATAAACCTCGTGTTGCTTCAAAACGGGACGTTAATATAACTAAACTAATTCTAGCGCTTCATCTGTAGAGTTCCAAGCATATACTGTATGATGATTTTTGCTTGTCTAGTTGTGTTTATCACATCCTAACGTAACTACCAGGCGTGGCGCCAGTTCGGGGACCGGGCCCCCTATAGGGGATGCTATGACCCCCCGTCGAGGTAAACTTTTGTAGCCCTTTCACGCAATGGGGTATTCAACTAGCAGATAAATAAAGATCTGGCGAAAATTTGAGAGCAATTTGATTACATTCCTCCCCCCTCTCTGTACAACAAGTCGTGCCCCTCGTCTGGCAGGTACTAGCGCCACTCCTGGTAACTACCACGAGTTTTGAAATACCCTGTATAAAAAAA
>BGPR01040485.1:237-13937 GCA_013235015.1 Araneus ventricosus | reverse complement strand
AAAATGACCCCATTGTACTTTTTTCTGTGGGAATAACTCAAACAGCATGTGTATGCGACCTTTCCGCTAATACTGCAGGAATTTCTATGATTTGTGCTAGCGTACCAACTATATGCTAAGACGTGTGCAATGCGAAATTCAAACAAAGGCTCAAATTTTTATTGTAGATGACGGAGAGCACTTTGAACACCGAAAATAAAGATATTTTGTGATAACTAACACAAAACTATTTTAACACTATTTACACTAACACTATTTTTAACCCGCCTTGTGATTTCACAATTTCTGAAATCGCGAAGAATCAAATGTGCATTTTAAGCGTTCTATTATTCGTATCGATGTGCACAAGGTGTCTTTTCGTACTAAATCGCAGACGTTCTATAATTTTGTAATTGACTTTTTCCCGTATCTTGTACCTTTTTCGAGATCGGAACGCTAACTCCGTTGTTTGTAACCAGGTGGCGTCGTAGCCGATCTCACCGTGTAGCACATGTTCACTTTACTACACCTAGACATCAAGTTTGTTCCAATAGTTGCCGCCGTTCTCGAGTTAATGTGGGGTAGAAAGACTTTAGTGAACACCCTGTATATATTGACAAGATGTTGAAAAATAAATGTTGTGTACGTGGAACGTTACGAGCTTTTATGTCGAACCTGGCATAAATATGTAATTTAAATTATACTGTCTAAATGCACTCATTTATTGCGTCAAGAGAACCTGAAGTTGTGGAACGCAAAGAGGGAAGCAGCATGACTGAGTAGAAGGGATCTTGTGAAGGGGAACAGATGTGAGGGGAGCACTGCTGTTCATCAAATAGGTTTGTACCCCCACCAATTACGTTCAACACATACAATACTACCCCAGTATAATGATTATACAGGCATGAGGTTTTCCTAAAGTTTGTTGCTTCAGCACTTTTAGTTGATTTTATCCTTGCAATAAGGAATTTTAAAAATATTCACTTTGTCATCTGCCTCTATCTTCTAAACTATTGATGCTAGAAAAAAGATGTAGGACTATTTTAGTAGGAATTTAATGTATTTTAATTTAGTAATTAAGAGTTTTTTGCTAGGGCCCATAGTTTTTGAGATAATTAAGAAAAACTGAAACTTTAAACCTCGTGTACCCCTGAGCACCCCACCAGAGGGGGCTTTTAGTATATTGTTTAAAGCACTCACTATCCCCAACAAATGTGCCGAATTTCAAAATTACACGTTTTATTTTTTCTATTTTTCCTTCTTTGACTGGTAGCCCACTCATTAGATAGTTTTTTTAGAACAAATTCTGTTGGAGTCGTAATGTTTTGCTCCTATATGTTTTTGGGGGTGCTGATTACGAATCCGAGGTTTCCCACCAAAAAGTTTTGTTGGAATTTTAGTTATAGCCAAAAAACATGAAAAAAATGGACTTTTCCCCCAGTTTTTTCCCTATAATTCAAAAACTATCAACTTTTTTATATTATCATCATATATCAAAATAATCAGCACAAAATTCCCTACAATTTGTGTATATACTATTTTTTCGTTACGCGTACCGTTTAGGCGCTATAACTGGTTGAAGTTTGGCGAAAGTTTGACTTACCTGCTAGCGCGACTTGAACAAACTATTTGTATATGTCACCGTTAAAGCGTATAATTCAGTTATTCTATAGAATAACTAGTTATTCTATAAATTAACTGATCAAGTCAGTTAAAGTGTAAAATAAATTATTTATTTCATACTTTACCTAGTTATTCTATGAAATAACTAGGTATTCTATAGAATAACTAATGACAGGCCGTTAAAATGTAAAATAAACATTCTGACATTAAAACAAGTCTGCTTTTTTATAACTTTTAATTGCATATCAGCCATAACCGATGGAAAATTAAAACCACTATAACAGTGTCATAAAACTGTAATGTCGCTTTCTTGCCATATTATTCTTATAGTTGGAAAGAGAGATTTACAGGAATACGTATTGGAAGGAAGTCAATGACAGTCGACCTTGGCGACAAACTTGGCGACTGTTTAGGCAACTTGGCGACAAATTTGGCGAATTTCGCGACAAAAGGAAGGTTCAAGAATATACAGGAATTGTCTCGGTATCTCTATTAGGAACGAAGTTATGGACAAATTCCACTATAAACGCAGATTCCTTACATTCAATGAGCTAGCGAAGCTACTAGGTTCCATCTCCCGCTGCTAGCGAAGCCGTAGGATGTTTTTAAAGTTAAAAAAATTTGCCCGGCGCCCACTTCAGATGCCGCAGGCATCGCGAGCACAATTTTTTCTACTACATGTGAGTATTTAAAAAACGCAGATTCCTTACATTCAATGAGCTAGCGAAGCTACTAGGTTCCGGCTCTCGCTACTAGCGAAGCCGTAGGATGTTTTTATAGTTAAAAAAATTTGTCCGACGCCCAATTCAGATGCCGCGGGCATCGCGAGCACAATTTTTCCCACTTCATGTGAGTATTTAAAAAACGCAGATTCCTTACATTCAATGAGCTAGCGAAGCTACTAGGTTCCGGCTCCCGTTACTAGCGAAGACGTAGGATGTTTCTTAAAAATAAAAAAAAATTCCGGTGCCCACTTCAGATGCTGAAAATACAAATAACCAATCTCACTAACAAACAGGCTGCATCATGTCGGCTATTTTACACTTTAACGATGTGTGGACCGTTATTCTATAAAATAACTAGTTAAAGTGTAAAATAAAAGTTTATTTAACACTTTAACTGACTTGATCAGTTATTCTATAGAATAACTAGGTATTCTATAGAATAACGGATTTCATACTTTAGCGGTAACATATACCCTAAAATTTACTTTCTTACTATTAAGACACTTTAATTTTTAATACACTTTTTCTACCGTAATGTTCCTTGTGCAAATAAATTTTTCATCTGTGAAAGACATGAAAGTAATTTAGTCCCGAGCAACGCCGGGCATAAGTACTAGTTATGAATAAAATCCTTTGATTGCCTCTAAGAAGGTTGATGTTGATGGAAATTTAGAGCCACTATCACAATAAATGTTATTTACGAACAACTAAAAGTACTTAGTGTAGTTTTTAATTAAACTTTATTAATTTCTATTAATTAATTAATTTGAATAACTTTGTATCTAGTAACCAAGAAAAAAAATGGAATCTTCCTGTTACAACAATGAAGACACAGCACCGAACAAAACAGTTTGGCCTTCCTACAGCTGAAATTTCCCGTTCATCCCTTCTTGCACTTGCAGGATATCTTGTGCAGAGTCAGGTGCAGGGGGCTTCAGAGTTTTGACAGGTTGGAGCCCACTGATTGTTCTTTCCCAAGCCCACTGATTGTTCTTTCCCAAGCCCAGTCTCCAGGTCTCTTTTTATTGCCAAGCCAGTGTTGGATCTGATGGTAAACTCTTAGGGAATGTTGGTGGGCAGCTGCTTCGGTTGGAGGAAGCGAAGTCATGTTGCTACTCCTGTTAAATGAAGATTTCATGTAATATTTGTAGCGAAAATTATTTCAGGATGGTGCATCCGAGGCAGATATATTGGGTAGCCATACAATGCCACAAGTGCTTCCCTGCATCCACAACAGCTTCAGGAGTTATATCTGTGTTCTTAAAAATTTCAATTACTTTGAGAAAGATCGGGATTGTTTTTCAAAGTCTGCCCAAACTTCATCTTACCATAATTAAATAGAGCTGATGTGGTGTCACATCCGCTTTTGGCATGTATGAAAAAAATATTATCGGCGATTGTTTTTTCTAAAGCAGTGTGAGGAGAAAATATCTTTTCAGCGATTTTCCCCTTTCCTGGTTTTAGGAAATATAGGTTGTCAAAGGTGAAAATGCCTATTAAGATGACGAAAAGATGGATAACTTCACCTATGACAACCAGAGACGGATGTGATGGGGACAAGGCTAGAGCTGAGTTCACAGTTAAACAATAAGCATCTTCGTCTGCTTTCTTGCATGCCATGCTTAATGAGGAGAACTTGTTCATCAGGATGGAGATGAGTCGATTCTTGTTCTTTGGATTGGCCAGGAATTTTTCTTGAGAAACTGTTGGTATCATCGTTTCATCAAACCTTATTTAGCTTGACATTTGTTTCCGTGTTCTTCTGGTCCGTTCTGCAAATTTAGTGCCTGCTATTGTTTCATTTTCAGGATACCCATCGAAAATGACTAGAGCAGTTGATTTGTACTTTGTACGAACATATGTCATATAATTATCACAAATTGATGAAAAAGTTGAAACCTTGTTCCAGATGACTCTGTGCAGCAAGTAGCCTCTATCAATAATATACACACTGCTTTCAACATTAAACCTCTGTGAACATGGCTTGAAAGCTTTGTATAAAGAGGATTTCGTGCCTTCTTATAGTTAGTGGTTGCACTCTGTCATTTCTTCTGAATTTCACAGTATAAAAATTACTTCCTTCAATTCTTTTGAAACCAGGAATACCTTCCTCCTTGGCCATGCGACAATTGATTCTTGAGTCTCCAACAACGCCAGTGCTTAATGAAATCAAGTTAGAATTTTCTAGGAAAGGATTATAGTGCTTGAACCACTCCACCACTGTCCTGCAATCATCATTATCTCGCTGAACTCCTGAGTCACTGATTTTCAAATGTTGATCAGAGATGGTCAAATAAACACCACAGAATTTTTCAATTCCATCACAAATATGTTTTAGCGCTGTCATTCCCTGCGTCCACCTAGCTAGTACACTATCACTGACACCACGGCCATGAGTGAGGCCCCCAAATGTTCTCATGTTTTTCATTAATGGCTGTTCAACAGGGCTTTGGACAGACGAGTACATTTGCCAAGACGGGGAGAAATACGAAATGTAAAGCAGGTATGGGACAATAACTGATGAAGTCTCCTAACTTATTAAAAAATTCTTGAGATTTATTGTGTTGTTTACTTAGCAACCGTGAAAGCGAAAGACAGGTAATACCAGGGGTAGAAATATTTATAACGAATTTTGTGCAGATTATGTTAGTATATTCAAAATATAACTGATAAAATCTTTATTTGAGCAAGGAACTTTATTAGAAAAAGTATATTAATTAAGCAGGAATTTATTTAGTAAGATAGATAATTTCGCGCATACAGATAGGATGGTTTGTTGTTGTTCAAGCCGCGCTAGCAGTAAATCAAACATTCGCCAAACTTCAACCAGTTATAGTGCCTAAAAGGTACGCGTAACGAAAAAAATAGTATTGACATAAATTGTAGAAAATTTTGTGCTGATTATTTTGATATATGATGATAATATAAAAAACTATCATTTTTGAGTTATAACCAAACAACTAGGGGAAAGTCCATTTTTTTTTCATGTTTTTTGGCTGTAACTAAAATTCCAACAAAGATTTTTGGTGGGAAACCTCAGATTCGTAATCAGCACCCCCAAAAAACATATAGGAGCAAAAAATTACGACTCCACCAGAATGTGTTTTAAACCATCCCTTTTTAACACTAAATGACTGGACTATGGACTAAACTGCACTTAGTGCGACTTGGTATCTGACCGCTGTTTTGGAGGGAAAAACGAGTGTTGCCAATAAGAGCTTAAAAAATTTCTTTAATCCATATTTTAGAAAATATAACGGGGGTGGCCAGATGCTTCGTGTACTCAGTTTCCCCGCCTTATTATAAATGAAAACAAGATCTCGCAGACCAGCTAGGACTTCAATGGTTTAGTTATATCTTCATATCTGCGTGTTGACAGGGGTGGCACCAGAAGGGGGACCGGAGGCCAAGGCTCCCCGTCGGGGATGCTGGATTATTGTACTGGTTATTCAACTGTAGTTGATAAATAATAATCTGGAGAAAATTTGAGACCAATTTCATACACTCGTCGCCCGTACAGCAGGCCATGCCCCTTGACGGGAGACTGTGCCCCCTGTCGGGCAAATCGCCCCCCCCCGTCGGCCATTTCTGCATGTAGAAATGAAATGATGCGTTTTTGTGGATCGAATCAAAGCTGGTGCTGACTGAAATGGATCTCTCACTAAGATTCAAAAATTAGAAATGTTCACTATTTTGACATACTTCGTTCCTCAACAAAATGTGCAACTTTTCATGTAACAACTTCTTATAGAACCTCAGTTGAATTTCACGTCTACTTGCCAACTTGAATGACATGAGCAACAGTAACATTAGCTACTCCAGAAATTACATTTAATTTCTGAAGCAGGGTACTTCTTATTTGCATACCCGAATTTCTTCTTTTAATATAAAAATTAATACATTATTCATATTAATAAAAATAAATTTACTAATAATTTTATTTAGTTTTGGAAATTTTGAAATTCATTATCATTTTTTAAATCATTATTAAATAAAGATTTTTAAAAGTTTCATCTTTATCAAATACTATGAAATATTGTATAAGAAACAGACATGAAGTCATTTTTATTATCTTTCGGGAATGTTTAGTTAAACTATTCACATAGTGATAAATTTTATTTCGAATTTTAATGTCAAATGTTTTAAGTATAATAGTCACTAATCATTAAATACTGGAAAATAATTCCTATTATACAAACTGGAGATATCATGCTAATAGCAAGGCGACTTATTAAAGTTGCGTGGGGTCAAGCCATAACCCTTCATGAACTAATGAACTTCCTCATTCAGCCGAGGAAACCTATTCTTTAGTCTCTAAATACCATTCCTGTCCTGAGGCTAAATGCATTCATTTTAGAAAAGGAGCGCCATTTTGGATTCAATAATAACCATCACCGTTCAAACAGGAAACAAATAATTCAACATTTACTTGACGCGAAGAAATGTTCCTGTTAGGAGTTAATTGGGAGTTGAAATTCTTTTGGGGGACCTAAAGTAGCCCGGGAGAAAATTCCCCGGATGAAAGCAATTACCCAACCACGGACAAGCACCATTTATATAGGCGCTTCTCAAAGTTATCGATTCAGCAGTATATGAAAGGGAAGGCCGTTTCTTGTATGATTACAAAATTAAATTGAGATTATGGAAAGTAAGTTACTTTACTTCCTTTTTTTAACGTCGGTGGAAAGGTAGAATTTCACAAGTTTCTTTTCTTCCATTTTCCATTAAAATAGTTAAAAGAAATTATGGAAACTTTAGGAAGCATCTATAATCTCAGTTGCAGGGATTAGAGCTGGCATTTATTAAGTCCATTTTTAGTGGTTGGGATGATTGATTAAGTATCTCTTATTAATGTGCCCCGGTTTTTGAAAGAAAACAAAAAATTTATTCAGTTGATTTACATATTTCCAGTAAAAACGAAAAAATGAATGACACTATTACTCGTAGCATATAAAATAAAATTGAAAAAAAGTGTTTAATATACCAATTAAAATTTTCTTTATCGTTAGAGAATACATAAAACTATAGTATTTGAAAAAGAATGTGTATTCACACACAAACCTAAAGTATTCCAAAACTTAGCGTATGTAATTAAACATTTCGTACCAAAATCTAACGTTGTACTGCTCATCAACGGATTCCGAGGCTACCACTTTTGGACGATTTTACACCGGAAAGGTGTCTCATATGAGAGCATTTCCGGAATTCTTTGTTAGACCACGCTCAGTACAATGTAAGCATCACCCTTCCATTCTTCACTTTCCCCCTATTTTGATGGAAATAACTCCGCCCGGAGCATGCGCAAAAGTGCGGAATGTTTCCGTATTCGTTGCTAAACAATACCTAAACGTATTCCGAAAATAATTCACGAAATAAAGATGCTCAACGCATTTGGCTTATGACGTCAGTTTTGAAATTATCTTCGTTTGCTTTTCTAAATTCTTTCCCGGCCCGAGTTATTGCATTATCCAACTGGATTGTAGTTCAAATCCAAGGACTGTAATTAGCCAAGCTCTTAACTCAGCTTTTCTCTCTAACCCCCGCAAATAGACGAAGTAATCGTTCTGAACAATTCTGCAATTGCTCAAGGCGTCAAAGTAAATTACACCTTTTCTTCGACAGTTAATTACCGCTTTGTAGTTTTCTAGAAACAAACTAAAGGAAATGAAATAGTGATTGAGGAGAACCTTCTATTTTCGCTGTTACAGAATCTCAACTGTTTCTCTGTTTACAGGAGCTGCTCTCGTTAATTCACGCTTTCGTCGGAACACGTCTTCATAACCGGGAAAAAGATTCGTCCTTAAAAGTAACTTGTATCATGAGATGATTTTTCTTCATAAAATGTAAAAATTTTTGCAACTTGATCAGGAAATCAGTAATAATTTCAATTTTGAAAGGATATAATTAGTTCAAATTATTTTTGTTTGCTATTATTTCCTTCCGATTTTTAATAGAAAATGCAAATTTTGCATCATAATTTTTTTTATAAAACTTCGTCCAAAATATTAATGTAAACAGATATCTCTACATATAAAAGAGCAATTCTTTAAGATTGTATGTATTTGTGTTCGATTTTTTTTGACGTAAACTTAAGTCCCTCCACAGTGATCTAATGGGATGTCGGGAAAGGAATGAGGTGGTAGATCCGCAACTAAATAACATAGTTGGTTTTAGTTTCATTTAACAGAAAAAGGTGGACATTGAAAATTTCAAAAAGAATTTTAGAATTTGGAATTACGGTTTAGTCACAGTCGAGTTGCGAAGTTGGTGAAAAGCACGAAGAATTTTGATGACGTCACAGCGACCGATGCGCGCGCACGCAGTGACCAACCTAGCTTCCCGCGCTTTCTCTTACCTAACTGTCTGGCGGAATCTCAGAGCCACAAAGAGTTACTTCAGTCACATAGAGCTACTTTAGTCACATAGAGCTACTAGTCCACCTACATCTATACAAACCCGGATAGGAGCCACATGAGCTCTAGAGACGGCGGTGTGATGTGGTGTTAAAGTGTTAAATAATCACACAGAGCAACTTTAGTCACAGAAAGTCACAGTTGAGTAAGGTAAGCAGGTTTACGCCCCTCAATCCCAGCGGCCGTTTCGCAGGGACAGCCTCCAGTCGAATTTGATTATTTTTTATTTTGTTCTTTATGCACGCCCTGACCGTTTGACTTACTGGGCCAAATTTGGCACAGTGATGGATTATCACAAGAGGGAATTATTTATTTAATTTTAAGTGGTAAATTCGGGCGTTTTTACCAATTTTCGCGATTTTTTCTTCATTTTTATCCACTTACGCTTCCAGTGTTTTAATACATTAATTCTTGCATTTTTTATTTTTTTTATTTATTTCTCTTTATATATTATTCCTTTTGTGCCTCATTAAAGGAAATAGATTCTTGTATTTTTCCCCAATATTTTTTTAATTTTTTATATCTCTTCAAATATTATTCTTTTTGAGCCGTATTAAAGGAAGTCGGTTGGGATAAAAAGTTTTTTTTTTTTTTGCAAGCGCTTTTCTGCGCTGGAGACAAAATATTATTCTACCGTGTTTTAATTTATATACATCGGAAAAAAAATCGTTTTCTTGCACTTTTTCTCTTTTTTGTCTTTTGATGTTTTATTTTTCAACGTTTATTTTTATTAAGATTTTACTTTTCTAAATAATTTTTAAAGTTTATATTTTTAATCAGCAAGGTCGCGAAAATTCTGTATGGTATAATTGTTCATTTTAAAGTTTTATTAATTATTATAAGGTATGTTGTTCAAAAGTTTAGAATAAATTTTCTTTTTCCCAACTTCTCGCGTTTTCATTCAAACCATACTGTTATAAGGTAATAAAGAGCTAGAACTGAAAGTTTTGATTCAACAAGAAAGGATTCAAAGGAGATATCGGTATATGTATTTGAATATTTCGGTTTTTAGGGGAATTTCAAATCGTCCTCTGCATTTCGATTTTCATTTGATATAAATTATGCCCTTTATGTCTTTCATATTTCCCTTTTTGTGATTGCAACATAACACTTCAATGTCTAGAAAAGAAAATTTAGATAGATTCCTAACACGTTAATTGCTATGTGAATCAAATTCGATTCACATGGCGATCAAATACAATTCATACCTACTATCTAATCAGATGACCCCTCCTCTACCGTACTTAAGAGATAGCAGGGAAGGAGTTATCTAATTAGATAGATGGTTCGAATTTCAGATGTGAGTCATGGCGACTAAAGTGTTAAAATATCTTATGATAAAGATCCAAGTGATAAGGATGGCGGTTATTACAAAAACAACCTGTTTTCTGTTATTCCGGTTTTTTCACCTCCGGTTTAACCAGGCGGTTAAAACCACTCAACATAACCGGTTTTCGGTTTTTTAAAAAAAGAAACAACGTCTGTAGACAAAAATTTTTAATTAATAATAATATAAAACAAGAAGATATTAATATAATAAGTAATATAAATAAATAAGTAATTAATGTAATAAGTAATGATTATAAATAAGTAATTAATACAATTGGTAATAATAAATGAGTAATTAATACAATAAGTAAGTATTGTAGACAAAATTTTAAGTATTATAGACAAATGAAAAAAAGAAATTAGAGAGTACAGACTTAAATAATCGTATTTTGTGTTGTTTACGTCTATATATATAATAATAATAATAAATAACTATGTCTAAATTTTTATACATTCCCCCGATCCTATTAATCAAATTTATTAAAATATTTTTGATGCACTAAAATTTAAAAAAAAAATTTCCACTCTTCTGTGACCAAAACTAATCGAGTTATGAAAGCTTGACTATGACTATTTTCGACCATTTTAATGTCCGCCTCGAGGAAGCGGTGGCCGTTGATTAGCCTAAGTTGATGAAATTCAAAATTTCATTACTCGAACCTAAAATCGAGTCTATCTTTTGATAGTTGATTTTGCCGGGGTTTCTTTTACCCGATTAATGGATTTAAAATAAATAACCGGTACAAAAAAATAGCTGAAAAAAACCGGTAGGTTTTTCCCATCCCTACCAAGTGATAAAAATTCTTTGTAAGTAAGTCCATTTCTAATAAAAATACACCGAATGAACAAGATATCTATTTTCTTTAGTCATGAAAATGCATTGTATCCGTTTGTGTCGCTGACAATTGCAATCTGGTAGATGGTAATACCTGAGTTTGCATTGTTGTGAAAATTCCTGTGCTAAGTGCCCCAAAACTTGCAACAATGATACCCTCAGGAACTGGAAGAAGAGTCTCAGCTGAAACTGTTAAATATGCTTTTCATTATGTAGGATTTCACGATCATACTTCAATACTCAAGCCACTTGATAGTTACGTCAATAGAGAAAAGAGACTTTCTTTCTCAAAATTCCTACCAAGTGATAAAAATAATTTGTAAGTAAGTCCATTTCTAATAAAAATGCACAGAATGAACAAGCTATCAATTTTCTTTAGTCATTAAAATGCATTGTATTCGTTTGTGTCTCTGACAATTGCAATCTGGTAGATGGTTTTATCTGGTTTTCTTATGGAACATCTTTTTCACCACCGTTTGAAGTAAGATTATCTTGCACTTCTCAGATATGTTTTCATCTAAATATAGAGTACTTGAAAGAGCACTAAAGTAAGTAGACACCTAGTTTACTTTCAATTATTGTATAAGAAACTATCTCAGTCATAAAACTTTGAATGCAGTCTGTCTAAAGAAATATGTAGAAGGCCCAAAAATACATTGGAGTTAAATGCAGTATTGTCAAATAAAGAAAATTTACTCTAAATTTGAAAATAAATAAAATCTCATGCGTTACTTTTCTGTTTCACAAATGATTAAAATTCGGATACATGTGCATACACTATATGTTCTAAAGTATCCGGACACTTTCGGATTTACGCATTTTTTTTTTCTATTTTCTCCAGGAAGGTTAGAGAATCTGCACTTCAACTTTGACAATGTGTTGAATAGGCTTGAACTTACATTTTACAGTAAAGATAAGGTCACGAAGTCATTTAGGGGAGCGACCAAAAATTGATGAAGAATGAAAGGATTTCGGCTCACCCTGTTTCACAGAAAGCTGATAATATTTGCAACGTTCATCATTGATGTCGTTTTCTATGCCACATTGCTTACATGCATTTTCGTAAAAATAGCATGCATATTCGGAAAGATATAAAGATTTTCTTAAAAACTTCCCCAAATTTTTTTTTGTGTATTTTCTGCTCATAACACGCAGAGTTTCTAATCAAATTATACGAAAATTACAAATACGTGACAATACTTTAACAAAGCATTATTTTAAAATCTGAAGTAAATATTTTAAATATTCTTGGAGATATGAGTTTTTGTAGTAAATGATATTTTACTGCGAATATTCGAAATATAGCATAATTTTTCTTTTATTATTTGCAGGTCAGATATACAGAGCAGCTTATATAAAAATTTCAGTCGAATATCATTAAGAATTAGAAAGACATTGGCATTTCAGCGAGTAGAATTTTGTTGGTCTCAAAGAGAAAAAAAAATGATGAGGGGTTTCCCACAAATTGCTGCTTTTTAAACTTGAATCTTCGAATAGTAATCGTCGAACGGCAATTTAGAGTATGGTATTTAATGCATGGTTATTCAGCATATTCAGTCTGAAGATTTAGTTTAAGACTTAGAAGGTTCAAGTTTAAAAAACAGCAATTTGTGGAAAAACCCTCACCATTTTGTTTCTGTTAGAGAGAAACATAAATTCTGCTAGCTGCAATGCCGATATCTTTCTAAATCTTAGTGGTATTCATCTGGAATTCTTATATAAGTCGCCGTATATATCTGGCTTCCAAATTTTAAAAGAAAAATTATACTATGTTACGCACATGCGCAGTAAAAAATTATTTGCTACAAATACCCATATTTATTATTCAAAGTATTTTCTTAAAATTTTAATACAATGCTTCGCTAACTTGTTGTCACACATTATATATGTTTCGTATAATTTAGTTAAAAACTCTGTATATTGTAAGCTAAAAAACATACGGAAAAATTAGATTTTTTAAGAAATCTTTATATCTTCCCGAATATGCACGCTATTTTTACGAAAATGCTTGTAAGCAATGTGCATAGCAAACAAAACCAGTTGCGAAAGTTACAGATCATTATCAGCTTTCTGTGAAACAGAATGAGCCGAAATAATTTTTTTTTCTTCATCAATTTCTGGTCGGTTTCCTAAATGCTCTCGTGACCGAATCTTCATTGTAAAATATGAGTTCAAGCCTGTTCATTACTTAGGTGAGGTTCAAGTTCAGTTCCTCCAGCCTTCGAAGTTCGAAAAATGTGTAAATAAGAGAGTGCCCGGATACTTTTGATCATAGAGTATATGTTGTATATGTGAGACTTCAGTCAACGTTTGGTTTGCGTACGTTTGTTTCGCGATTTTATTTGATATGACTTGCTTCATATTTGTTAGGATAAAATTTTGCAACCCATTTTTCACTTACTTATTGATAAACCTGAATTCTTATATTTTGTACAGTTGTGTGTACGCGATGACAATACAACATTTTAATATTTCCTTATCTTAGTTACCAATTAATTGATTTGTTTTAATTCCACATCATCGGCGCTATCAGGTACTGAATTTTAGAAAAAATTATTTTAATATTCCATAATACTTAGTATTAAAACTTAAAAATATATTATAAATGCTTAATAATGAATTATAAGATATATAAGAATAAGAAGTAAAAAGTAGTAAAAATAAGTTGTTTAAAAACACACTTTCATTAGTGTACTAAAAAGTACTTTTTTTTTATCAAAAATATGAACGCCCAAGCAAAATCGTAAATGTGTCAGGCGCTGAAAACACTATTATAAAAGAAATTAAAATACAATG
>BGPR01040484.1:0-13938 GCA_013235015.1 Araneus ventricosus | reverse complement strand
GCATCGGTTAGAGATTTACTTTTTAAACTGAAAAACGAACTTGAAAAAATGGTTTTTTTCCGAGAAGGGTAAAAAACTTAAAACAGTCACAAATTGTATCCTTTTTTCAAAAAATGTAAAATATTATTAAATAAAGTACTATTTTCTCTTTAGATAAGTCTCAAACTTCATTTTAAATAAGAAATGTCATACTTGTTTATATTATGAATTATAGCAATTATCTTGTAACGAAAACCCTTCAGAGCGGCCAATTTTTCTCGGAACGGAGGGGTGGCCGCTCAGAGAGGTTTCACTGTAGATATATAAATTTGATCAACTAATCCGTTTTACTCGAAGAATTCCATCACATCAGCCTGACTATTTTGAAACGTTTATTATTTCGTCTTCTGATTCTTGCATCAGTGTTGAGTCACAAACAAGTGTTGCAAGCACAGAGTACAAAAGTAAATAACTCATCATTACTGTGACATGCTTTGTGAAACGCAAGGAAATTTATGGATAAAACCGTCTTGTATTAAAATGAATTCACGGTCACGTTTCTGGCGGGAACGGAACGGCACTACGACCTCCTTCCGTCCGAGGCATGCGATTCGATTATTCCAGCAGACGTTCCCCAGACGTCACGTCTGTTTATTGTCAAAGGCAGGAAATGTTGACGGATGCAGTGGGGAGACTCAAAACATTAAGCATGATAACACATTATGTGTAACTTTTAAATTTTGCAGTGTTTTATTTATATTCGTTTTATTTACATTGGAGAATTCGGATGATTGAATAAGGCTCGGATAATTAAGTAAAAAAGACGTCAGACATAGAACAAACTTTAATGCAAGGAATTCAGTTTAACAGACGTATGGTACAGAAAGCTGTAAATATTTAAGATTTACATAAAAAAAGAAATTTATATTATATACTTGTGTATTAAAATTTATGTACCCTATTTTTGTCTAAACATATCGAAAAGAGCGTTGCCACTACCATTTTCCCAATTTTGACATTTTTTGCTAGAATGAATTGTTAAGTTATCGTAAGTGTCGTAAATGTAAACGTAATCGTAGATTTTAATCCTTTTTATTCAGACGCACAACATTGAGTATATACGATACGAACAAAAGCATAGCTATTTACAGGAAACGGAGTATTTTGATTCAAAAGCATAGCAAAAATGGTTCGTAGTTGGTATTCCATTTTTCAGACATTAGACAAAAACTAGTTGCCAAACGATAAAATATGATGAAATAAAATGAAACAGGAAGTGCATAATATATCGGCAGTGGCAACAGTAAGAGTAAGTGACTGTTGACAATAATGATTTAAAAGGAGGGGGGATGTCAAATGGAAAAGTACTGTCTTTCCGCCACGAGAACTCTGTTGGCCAAGTTGTCTAGTTGACGGCGGTAGCTATAGAAACAGTTATCATAGGAGGAATCCATTTCGAGTAGGTTCATTCAAGTTTGTTACATTGGCGTACTTCCCAGATAGCATGTACACTTACAGCAAGTTTGGTTTTTCTTGATATTAGCTTGTCACGACAAACTTGATGTGGCAACTTTGTAGCAAACTTCCCGCAAAGTAACAAAGCATAATCGACCAACCCACTTGCAAAACAAATTTGCTGTGAAGATGTCATGCCGAATTTCACACCACGATTGCAAAACAAATTTGCAGCAAAGATAATACAACACACTTACAGTTAATCTTTGTCTCTGTTTAAAAAAAAAAGATTTTTAATAGCATCTCCTAGGCTGTCCTTTTTATTAATTCAATAAATCAATGATAATTTGAAAAAAAACTTTTTTATAAAACAAAATTTTGATACATATTCCATCTTTTTACTAAATATAGAACTCGCGCTTTAAAGAAAACTATATCGCCTTTTTCTTAATGTTGAAATTTTAACGTTCATAAATAAAATTAAACCTAAAAACAGTCAATGTTTGTTGAAAAATAACTTACATTTTGTCCCATTTTAAAAATTACTTTTGAACCCTAATTTCATAATTTATTCTACTAGCAAAAAGTAGTCATTAGCGAAAATCGCTCTCTCTTTGATTCAAATCATATTCTCATCACAAAATTTAAAAAAATAATGAAATCAAGAAAACAGTTTAAAATAAATCGTATGCACGATTTATTAGCGCACTCTATCATCTCCTCTCAGAGTCTAGCTGGCTGAGTGGTTAGGACGACAGGTTTAGGAAGCGAGGTGTCGGGGATTTGAATCCGAGGATGTGTTCATACTCTGTTTTTGCTATAGTTTGCAATGAGTTTGACACGGCAAGCTTGTGACAAGTTTGACGCTTGGTGACTAACTCGTTTGCAATAACTTGTTTCAAGCTTGCACTCTTGCCGTGTCATATTTGTTGCAAACTAAAATTGCTGTCTGGGTTGTCTCCAAATGGGAAGGAAAGTGCAAATGTGGCAAAACCGAGAGGACGAATGATCAACTACTGCCGCAAACTGGCCCTAAGAATATAATAAAACATCGACTTCCGTCGTATTCCTCCTATTCGAAATGGATCTTCCCTAACAAAACCAGTTGCTATAGCGACCACCATCAACTAGACAACTTGGCGGACAGACAGTACTTTCATCTCATGCTTAACTCCTCAGTTCGTAATTTTCGAAGAAAATTATTTCGTGAATTTTTTTTTTAAAAACTCGTTATGATTTCTGTTCTGCTATCAAGTTTCTAATAAAATAATCTTTCTGTAGTTATCATTGTTCATTAAACTAAAATATTGAAGTTCTTGCTAATTAAATTACTGCATACAAATTTACTGCAAGAGTTTGTAGATAGCAATGCAAGCGAAACTCTTCTTATTTTATAGATCCAGTCCAAGTATGATCCTGCTCTCGCTAGCCAAGTTCTGCTGTGGTTGAAAGACGTGATGGGTCTTGAAGACATTGACACTTCTGGCGAAAGGGAGCCTTTCTATCAACTTCTAAAGGACGGACAGGTGTTGTGCAGGTTGGTAGAAGTCTTTGTCACAAGTTAAAATTGTTTAGTTTGTAGATTTAGGGAAGTGTCCTTTTAAATTGGGAATTCTAACAGTTCCTCACTTTTTAAGGCATGTGAGGTCTGTGGTCTCTTGAATGAATGCAGGTTATATTCTTTAGTTTATTAATTACCAACAAATATATCCATCAACGAGGGCATAGGAGGGTCATCCAGAAGATAAAGACCCTTTAGTTATACAAAATGAAAAACACATTATTTATTGGAAAAAACAATTCTGTTACATACTGGAAACTTCCTTCACTTCTCTACATAATCACATCCTACATTTAAACATTTATTGTATGTGTTCACGAGCTTCAGAATACCCATGTCATATTCTTCTGCCACCAGTTCATTAAGCCAGGTGGTCACTCTCTCAGAACGAAAGGTCGTTGCAACTATCTTTCAGGATTGGAAAGGTGTTATTTTGGTGGATTTCATGCCAAAAGGCACTACGATCAATGCAAACCATTATTGTGCAACTCCAAAAAAAAACTACTACGGTGAGCCATCCAACCCCAAAATCCGTTCACTGAGCAGAAAATCCGGAATGAAAAAGCAACTCTTTCTTCCTTTAACTTAGACAGGCTATGGGCTGAAAGTCAACACGGCTCTAGCTCCCACGGAGCCAAGTGAACGAAAAAGAGATGCTCTTTTTACTATATATTTCTTTTTTTCTCACTCTCGCATAAGTTGCAATCTCGTTTGCTGTTTATGAGTGCTCGTGTTGCGACGATAGATTCAAGCAAATAATACTCTTCTCAAACTTAGAGTATTTCAGTAAAAAATGTATTTAATATGTTTTAGCTTAAAGATAAATTTTCTGTATACGAGTTATTTGATATTCATCTTTGAAGGAGTGTTATCGAGTGAACTGGGCAAGGAGGGAAGTGTATATGTGGAGCTCCGATTATTATTTTTCATCCGAGGAATTTTTAATTTTTGTTAGCAAAACTAATAGAAAATGTCATATATGCTGGTTATTTACTTTCTTTGAAAAGCAGGAAATTTCACATCTGGATTTGGAATTATAAATTTTGGTCTACTTAGAGATAAAGTAGCTTTTAAAATTGTATTCTGTTGATAAACATTTTTTTGCGGCCCTCCTCGTTTCTGAGCTCACGAGCTGCCACTGTAATTGATCATTCATGTGCACAAATTATACCTGCAGCTGTGCCCTTTCAGTATAAGATATTTGCATAATATTTCAGTTCTCGGTACTTGTGTTATTATAGCAACCCCAAGCTTACTTGCCGAACTTCGCATTATGCCAAGCAGATCGCAGCTATCACGAGTCATCTCTGTGATGAGGTTTTGGCGAATATTTGTTGGTTGTTTACAGGGGCACTATAACACAGAAGTACCCAGTTCTCTTTTGAATTTAATATACTAAGTGTGTCAGAGCGATACAAAAAAACTATGATTTATTCCCATTTTTTTCAGACTTATAAATGTACTTCAACCAGGATCCATCCCTGAAAAGAAAATTAACAACACCAAAATGGCTTTCAAATGCATGGAAAATATAAATCTCTTCTTGGAACAGGTATTAATCCCAGTTACAAGCATATCTTATTATTGATTAATAATAATTACTTGATAATTAAATAACAATTACATGATTATTTTATACTGATCATATGTTGTTCTTGGTCATTAAATCTTTCTAAACTTCAATAAAATAAATATTGGTAATAAAAGTATGTTCAAAGTTTCTTAAAAAGTTGATAATATCAATATGAAGCTGTAATTTTCTGATTTGTAGAATAATGTTAAATGAAATTAAAGTTTGCAAATCAAGTGGCTACAATTTTCTTGCAAAGAAAGTTGTGGTTATGATTTTAAATATCTAACTTGTTTATACTTTTTTTTCTTTTGTGTGTGTGCATGCACACACAGATTCTGTCAGAGTATTAAAAATGGTAGATGTAGTTTATAGAAATGAAATTATAAGTGATACTTAAGTAGAAAAAAGAAGCAGCATATTTAGAGAAGCATTGTTTCACCAGTAATATTTACATTCACATACATTCTGGGTTATGAAATTACAGCTTTCAACATTAAATGTATTAAGCACAAATTCTTTATTTGCAAATCACTTTTTATTAAAATGGGAAATTCATAAAATCTGTACAACTTTGTTACCGTACATGTCAAGTTATTTAATAACAAACACCAAAACAGATTTTTTAATAGAATAAAAATAATGTCTTTTTCAGCCCATCTTTTGCATTCTTTGATGGAATTTTTATGTTGCCATATTTTTTCAAGTTAAATTGTAATATAGTATTATGTACGCCATTTCGTTAGTTGATATTGCACTGAGGCAAGAGGTTTTATGAAGAAATGTCTTTATAATAAGCTGTGAAATGTTTGTACCTATCCAGATTCGAATAGAATTTTATATTTACAAATAATTTTTCTCCTTTTATAAAACTATTAGTTAGATAAAAGAGAAAAAAAAATTAAAATTTAATAAAATTAGAATTAATTAAATTATTGTGACATTTTTATGAAACAATACTAAATTTTAAAAATGTCTTTTAACAAAAGGTGAAAAAGTTGGGAGTTCCAGCAGAAGAAACATTCCAAACTGTTGACCTGTGGGAACAACAAAATCTTACCTCTGTCCTCATCTGCTTACAATCCCTAGCCAGAAAAGTAAGTTAGTGATTCAGTACTAATAATAGTGTCTATGTAAATGCATATATTAAGTTACTTCCAATTGTTTTAAAATTGAAAATCTTTCCCAAATCAGTCTAATTAAAGAATGGATAATTAGTTAAAAACATTATCTGTTCAAAGACAATGTCCACTATCCAAATTGTTGGTTACCCAATCAATTTGCCATAGATTTTTATGGGAATGAATTTTTATTACTTTTTATTGTTATAAAAATAATATAGGCCAGTCTTGTATTTTCATCAATCCTGCCCCCCCCCCCCACTACTTTTGCGGAACATTAACATTTCTAAGGTTGATGGCACATTGTACCATGGAAGCACATAGTACCTTGTATATCTAAGGTCTGTTTTTAGCCAAATACACTTACTTGACAGAATTGCAATGTTGATTACTTTTCTGTTAGTTGTGTGAGAAGGTAACTGGTATATTACCATGTCTTTGGACAAACAGTGTTCATTAATTAATTACTTATCATTTTTTAAAAAAATTAGAGCATTTAAAATTTTCTTCAATATGTCTGCTTCATATTATTTAAATTGTGGATGATCCATCTTCAAAAATATTAATAATAGTTCTCTTTTCTTGAGACACAAATGTATCAAAAATATTTATTAGTATTGAATATGTTTATTTTTAATAAGAATCTGAACTACCTTCAAGATCTGTTTTTTTTTCAACTGCAACCTAAACCCTAATTTTGATTATTCACCTCGTAAATTTCATAGCCATTAAATATTCAGCGAGTTTGTTAATTTCGTATGGATTTCATTAACCATTTTATGTATATACCTTCTTAACGATTGACCAAAGTTCATAAGGTTTCTGTAAGCACCAAGTAAGTTAGTAGTTTTTCTGATATAGTATTCAAAATTTGTTATTCTTTGTAATAACTAATTAGCTAATCATTTATTTGGTATTATGTTTCAAGATATTCAAAATCAGTAACTCATGTTTCAATAAAGCAAACATATTTCTCATTGATAAATTTCAGACTTTTCTGGAATTGCAATAATTATTTATTAAATTATATTTAATAAAGTGAGGGATAATGGAACTTATTCGATAATGCTGGTATGAAATTGAGACAACTAAAGATGAAATGCTTTGTTTTCTGCGAATGTTTGAAATTGCTATATTGTGTAACAATCTTTTTTTGTTTAAAAAATTTATGAATTTTTTTCCCCCGCAGGCATCCAAATTTGGTTTCAAGAGCATTGGTCCAAAAGAAGCAGAAGCCAATGTCCGCCAGTTCACTGACGAGCAACTAAAGGCAGGACAAGGTGTAATCAGCCTTCAGTATGGCTCTAATAAGGGTGCCAACCAAAGTGGTATTAATTTTGGAAACACACGTCACATGTGAACCAAGCAATGTGCGAAGGAATTGCCATTTGTGTATTTTTGTGCTGTTTATATGTATCCACTTAAATTGGAGCAATGAATTTTTTTCAGACTTCCAAAACCACTCCATATTCCTACAAGTGAAATATAGCTTAGACAAAAGTGTTAACAACATTCTATTTTAGCTTGCTTTTTACATCCAGATTATTTACATTCTCTGTTTGCAAGCTGTATATTAATGGTAGAATTTTATGAAATTTGTCCGTTGACAGTTCATAGTTATATGTGAATATTATGTTTCTAAACCAGCTTAATTTTTATCAAAAATATTTATTTTGGGCCCAAAAATATTTGCAAACATTCCTATATGTAATAATTCACAGAAAAGTAAAAATATCCTTTGATGTAAATTGATACAAAAAATTTGTTTAAATGATATTTGTATAATGAGAATTTTAATAAAAATATTTAAAAAATTGATTTTTTTTACATTTCTTTTACTTTGTTATTTTGAAGTTGGGCGATATATATGCTTATTGTTGGGATATTATCAGTTTATATTATTTATTCCAGTTAATTAACATTAACAATGAGTAACTTGCATTCATCTTAACATAAAAAGATAACCGAAAGGGTTTCAACACCATCAAAACATTTTTTGCAAAGAGATATTTCTTTGTAACTTCCAGAAAAAGCAAAATTTCTTTGCATAATCCCTCCCCGTCCCCATTCTTTAAAGAAATTACTGCTCAAGCTAATGAATAATAAAAGTTTAATTAAACTAAGTCATTAATCATGAAAATGCAATAAAAATTTTATTTTTACAATTTTTAAAAAATCCTTAAACATACCTAAAGGAGGAGGGGGATAGGTGGCACTTTGAAAGACAGCAAAATCAAATATGTTTAAAAACAATTTCGTAACTATGAAGAACAGCTGCATTAGCTACATTATTCAGGTGCATAAAAAATGCAATTCGTATTTTTTACTTTTCATCGGTTAATTGCTGATTTGTGAAAGAAAAACTAGAGGGCATTCTATTTTGCAACCTATCTGCAGAGATCGAGGGTATCGAACAACAAAGCAATAAAATGGCTTTTTCATGGAATTTTTATTTTGAAGTTTATGTGCTCTATGTAACTTGTAAAGGAAGAGAAGCATGTTGCAAGTTCACCCTGGGTGGCAAAAGTAGCAGCTACTTATTTCTAATATGTACACAGGCTTAAGTACATGTTAAAAACCATGAGGGTGAAATGTTCTACCATTGATGTGGAAGCTTGAAGAGGAAGCCAGTTGAGCTGTTGTCTTCATCATATGACAACAGTTTGAAGCTATGAGATTTGTCCCAAAATAGCTCTTGTGCTGTTTCAAAACTGAATCTAAGTTGTAATAACATTGCCATTTTGCTATCAATAATCTTGGAAGTTTAAATATTTGACTCGTCTTGAAGCCTTTAGTACGAGTTTCTACCGCAAACATAAACCACATATGAATTAACTTGACAGTTTCTGGGAGCATTTTCTCTCAAAAAGAATCATTGTTAAATGTAATTCTCTTATTGAAAAAATAATTCATGATGAAGATAGAATTCAAGAGGAAAAAAAATTCTAACATTGTTTGGCTCAGCTTGGCCTTTGTGCAAAAAAAAAAACTCGCTCTTGAACTCTAAGACTCTTTGAGGTAAACAAGGGGATTCATAAAACAATTTTCTGCCTTCAAAACATATTTGTTTTCAAGCAAGTAATAAATAAGGAAAAACTTTCATCCCAAAAAGTTGAATAGAAAAAAATAAAATTAGAACTTCAAAAATAAAATTATAAAAAGTAAGCAATAATAAAACCTTAACATAAAACGCAAAAAAAGCAAATTAGAACGAAGAAAGCAAAATGGAGGGAAAATGCAAAAGAGCCAAAATGGCGATTCTTCTTCAGAGACTACACACCATTTTAGCTCAAAGCAGGACAAAAATCGCCATTTTGGCTCTTTTCCATTTTTCCTTCATTTTGCTTTCATTCCAATTGTATTTTTCGTTCTAATTTGCTTTTTTTGTGTTTTATATTAAGGTTTTATTATTGCTTAGTTTTTATAATTTAATTTTTGAAGTTCTAATTTTGTTTTCGTGTATTCTATCAGAAATAGCTGCATTTGCGCCTTTCTGTATAATGCAAAAGAATTTTAATTAATTGTTAATTCAAGTTATATTAATATTTAATCTAATTTTCGTTAGTTTTTTATCAATTGTAACTGTTGAATATAAAAACCTTCATTACTGAAATGACATACCTTAATTAGTCAAGATATAGTATGGAAAGACACGTCTTTCTATGCTATTTGTATGTGTAACTGACTTCTTGCATCACGTGCATATCGTATTTTCTTTTCACTGTGAATTTGCAAATTCTGATAAATGTGAAACTTTAAATTAGATGATTAGTTTAGGATACTCATCTCAAACAATTGGCAATAAAACTCGAAGATTTTCAGAATGATGAAAACCAGTAACAAATACTTTTATTCTACAATAAAATTGATTACATTTACTACGAAAAGAGTAGTTTGAATACTTCTTCACATGTATATGTCATAGTAATTCCATGTTTTAAGGTGTTTGTAAAATGGTTTTGATACTCCCTTGTGTTTTTTGCTTTCTTCTAATAATTTCTTGACACTTGGGCGAAGAGCAGGTGGTAATAATTCTTCTTCTAGAGTACAATCCTTGGGGTCTCCTTTATAAACATCAACAAATCCAAGTTTGAGAATGTCAGTATCACGATCACACACCTCTTTTACTTTAGAAAAAATAGCTGGTGAACCAGTGAATTTGTAGACAAAATAGCTAGAATGAAAAGTGTTGATATAGATCAATATTTGTTAAAATGTTCCAGACTAAACTGTTAGAGAAAAAAAATATTGAAACAAAATAATAATTGCATGTTTTGTTAAACATTTAAAAATGTGTTTGATACATATTACTCATCTAAAATAAATTTCCATTAATTATCAAATTCCAGATCTTACCAAGTAGTAATAAACATACAATTAAATAATCTTATGCTGCCAGTGAAACTCATACAAATTTTAAGTTTTTACAAATTTTAAGAAAAATTTGATCATTTTTGTTTTTGATAATCAATACCGTACTGAAAACACCAACAGTATTACTGTTGAAATCTAATATACGACTTTCTTTCATACAGTTTTGAATAATTTTTTTCAACAATTGGAAAAATGCAGGCTTATAATTTTGTTGTTGCTATTGTAATAAATTTTACATCTGCCTTGTACCTGCCTTCATGTGCATACTCATCATAATTTGATATATTTGCACACTAAGAGATTAATGAAACCAAATTAAGCAAGTTAGCTTATTACTAGTATTAATTTTCATAACTTATGGATTTTCTTAAGTATAAATTCATTGTCAACTCACAAGATTGCCAATGAAAATGGAGTAATATTTTCGACAATGATAGAACAAAATCATTAGTTTTCTTAGCAATCTATACTTTTAAAAGTCAATGTTTGCGTGTATGTGCATGATGTCCAGACGAATCTATCGCACTTACAGCCATGAAATTTGGCACACAGGTAGTCGTAATAGTGACTCAATGCACCTCGAAGCCAGAATTTTAAAATTTAATCTAGAAATTTTTTTATTTAATGTTTTGTGTGGTTTTGAGTAATTTTTGGCATGTTTACGGCTTTAGTATCTTTTCTAATGATCGTTGAAAAACAATCAATGCACCATCGGATAGAACAAACAATTTTTGTTCCAATAAAGTGGTTTTGAATTTTTAACATAATTTACTGAATTTTGAAAAATTTTTAATTAATAGTCACTTTTTATTACTTTTTTTAACTCTCAAATCTTATTTTTTTGCATCCGACGTTCTAATAACGCTATCATTTTCATTTGAGGTATAAACCGGAATATTTATCCCTGTTTTAAAACAAGAATGGTTAAAATATTTTTTCTCCGATTTTCTACGAATTTTTTATTGATCAGTTCAAAACATTTTCTCTCGCATATCCGAATCGAAGAAGCTTTCGTCCGACCCAAGGTTACCCGAGTTCCCAGAATGCATTTCAACTATCCGATTGGCTGTATCAAGCAACAGTCACGTCATACTACGATAATTTTTTTTGCGTCAGCTAATCTTAATTACTTCATTTTACTGATCCAAGAATAATTTGATTTATACATTTGATAGTTGCGCATACATGCTGATATCTTTAGTTAAAAGAAAGTTCCTGCATGTACTTAAAAATCACGGGCGAAATCAATTATATATATATATTATGTTTTGACTCCATTTTCAAAACTTTGTTTTTTAAAAAATTTTGTTGAAGTCATTATGCCACGGACCAACTCTGTGCGTGTACTGCTAATAAAAGATATACTCAACAGTTCAACTATCTTGACTTTACAAGATAGTTGTTAAAGACGTTTATCATTAAATGAAATAGATAAATGTCAATCGTAGAACTAAATATTTTTTACTAATGCATTCTAAAAAAGCTCTACTTTTATCAGCATTAGTTGTATAATATGGATTTTTATTTCCTTACAAAAGTTGATCTATTTAAATGTAGGGACATACATAAACCATGATAATAATAAACTTGCATGGTTTTGGGCAACAGATATTAAAATAGTTTTCAAAAATGAATTCAAATCCTGATGTCTAAGCAACTGAAGTAATGTAGAATGTTTAAATCATATTAAGAATACATATTAATTTTATTTAATTCTGAGAGTTTTTCCAATTGTTCTCTCAGAATCTGAAAGAATGAAATCAATTATGCAAACTGTTTTGGTTTGCTTATAAAAGTATGCCAGATTGATAATATATTGCTGACAAAGAAACATAATTCGTTTTTGATTGCTAGCATAGTTTTATACTTATGCATTTGGTTAATAACCTTTGTGTTATAAAAGACTTAATCGGATGAGTATATACTATCAATATGCTAAAAAAAGATTTCAAACTTTTTCCACTCCCATCTGAAATGAATATTTTAACAGGGTGGCTACAGAAACCGTGAAAAAAATTTCCCTGACTAAACTTACAACATTTCCCTGATTTACGGCAACTAATTATATCAGTTTCCTGGCTTTCTCCCTACTCGGAATCACTGTATGTGTCAATATACATTATTAAAAACACTTGTACCAGTTATCTAATATAAAAAAATATTTTCATGAAAGTTAATTTTAAAAAAATAGAATGAACATCCTAAAAAACTATTAAAACAATATATTACATTTCTTATATGTAAAAAATACTGGAAATTTTAACAAAATACTTTGCTTCTAAAACTGCATTATTATATTATTACAATAAAAGTTTATTTTATTATCATTTTTTAAAAGTTCATAATTAAAAGTTATATTATTATTATAAAAGTTAGTTTTAAAAGTTATTTATTATTATTTCTTAAAAGTTTTTTTTATTCTATTTTTTTTTAAAGTTTATTTATTAGTTATATTATCTATACTACTTTCCTTTTTACACTACTGGAAAAAAAATGGCACTTTAAAGGGTTAAGTCAACTGAGGGCTGAATGCAAAACATGTCTGCAGATAAAACCAGCGGGAGTGTTCTCCCCTAAACTTTCTCATATACTTCCCCAAAAAGGTGCCGTTTCCCTTTCATCCACGTGGCTAAAAAAATTTGAACCTACTGTTACCCAAAATCCAATCTATCAGAAGGTTTTTCATTATAGTGATTGAAAAATATCTAGGTAAAGAATCAAATTCAAAGAGATGCGTACCGATTTTCCGCTCTTGCCGGCTCAAGGACAAACTGACGTAATTTGCTCCATAGCTTTCACGTGCACAGAGGATTGCTTCCAGTACGCATGCGCAGGGATATAACGGATTCTTTGCAAAAGTAAATTATACAGACCAACAGACAGTCAACCCTTCGACGGATTTGTCCCAACATTTTATACGGACCTACATTCCTGAAGATAAAACTGTGTACCAAATTTTATCCATCTGGCTTTTCAAGTTTTTGAGTTATAGTGTTCGCATGTCCGCGGACAGGCAGACTTACCATTGACGGATTTTGTCCAAAATTTGATAGAAACCTACAAATTATGTGTAAAGATCCCATACCAAATTTCATCCCCGTAGCTCTAATAGTTTTCGAGTTATCGTGTTCACAGATAGACACACAGACAGACACACATAATTCCAAAATTGTGTTTTTCGGACTCAGAGAGGTCTAAAACACGGAGATTTGTCAAAATCTCGAGTTTGAATTTTTTGACGATTACAATATTTTCTCTTTGTATATGAGAAAGTAAAAAGAGAGAGAATACTTACCTTCCTTTATAGTAGAATATTTCTTCTTTTTTTACCTTGTATGGTAGATCTCTTGTTCCCAAATTTTGTAAATTAAGCAACACAACTCCATGGTCAAGAAGAAGAGTTCCAACTCTTTTTAAGGTAGCAGCAAGGTCTTGCTGTAAAGCAAAATAAATGCATTATTAACACAAGCACTTGGGTTTACCTGGGGCTATTGTAACCCTATTTCAAAAATCCAGAAAATTAACAACATGAAGTAAAAATCCAAAATAATTTCAAATGTTCAAATATTAATGTGACACACATACTTGGATGCACATATTTTTTAAAAATTCATTAACTGCTTTTTAAAAATGAATTTATGTTTCACAGCATCATTTGGTTTCTAAATGTTTAAAATAATAATTGAGATGACAAGGGGGTGGGGTGAGCATGCTAAGTTCATGCAGTTGCTGGTTTTTTTTTTTATTTTATTTCTCTTTGCTAACAAATGAAAATTTAAATATGATCGGAAAGATATTTCATGCAGATGATGGGTCTTCACTTAACCCATATACAGGGTGTCCAACAAAGGACTCCCTCATTTTAAAATTAAATAACT
>BGPR01040482.1:0-13939 GCA_013235015.1 Araneus ventricosus | reverse complement strand
TTTTTAAAAACACACTTTTAAAACACGCATACTAAAAAGTAGAAAATAATATTGTCACCAAATTCTGGAGGTCAAAACAAAATCGTCAAAACGTGACAATACCCTAAATAAATTTAAATTTTATGAGGCATTTAAACTGTATATTAGGATTTTTTTACTTATGATATGCATTATGGTACAATTTTATTATATTATTATTTTAGGCGCTTCACCCTTTTACAGTCTTCTTTTGATCTCCAGGTTTTTGACTAAAAGTTATTTTCTACTTTTTAAGTCTTTAATATATTTCATAATTCACTATCATAAATATTTTCTGTTAAGATCAAATAATTTTTCTCTAATTCACTACCAGATGGCGCGTCTCACATGAAATTAAAATTTATTTGAAATTTATCGATTTTTTAAAAATATTTTAAAATATTAGTTCTAATAATATTGACATTTTTTATTGTTATAGGTATCATATAATTGTACAAAATTTCAGCACTCTTGATATCAGGAAATGAGTGAAAATTCAATTGCAAAATTTTATCTCTACAAACACGAAAAAAGCTCAGGAAAGAATGTAAAACAAGCAATTTTTCGTGTACGAATATCTGGAAATTTAGAAAGTATCTCTACGCACATGCAAAAAAATGGGAACGAATAGTACTTACGTTGTTACGTTTCAGATGTCTGATAAGTCTGTTGAATTTTATCCTTTATTTATACTCATTCTAGATCATCTTTTTAGCTGCTTCTCACAAAAATCACGTTTTATCTGGCTAATTCGAAAACATATCCCAGAGGTGTTTTGATCAACTTCTGTCCCGCTGAGTAAAGGCAACTCTTGTCATGATCTCAGAATAGCTTTCAAATCATTTATATGAAAAACTTTTCTCGCAGAAAACATTTTCTCATGAATATCTGATATCTGAAGGGTTTTGGAAGAATAAATTAGTTATGTTGGAAATAATTTATTAGATTATTTTTGTTTTATTTCAGAAACTTCAGTTAAGAAAAAAATAATGATTGTCGCTACTTCAAACATCATTTTATGTAACTTATAAGTATTTGCCCAGGTTCGAATGCTAAAGTTTTTTAAAAAAAGTATTCTTAATATAATACTAGAATTATATTATAAATATTTAATCAGAGCTTTTTTAATAAACAAAGATGTAGGCTTGATATGTAAATTTAAAGAAATATGTTTCTATGTAATACGAATATAATGCAACTTAAGCAAATCTTTATGCCCCCCCCCCCCCCCCGCAGCTTTGAAGTAACTGGATACCCAAATGATATTACACAGAACTTAATATTTTATTTTAAATAAAAGAATATATAAAGAAGATTATGGGTAATATTGGGGAAGGAAAAAAAGAAGGAAATACGATGATTGGAAGGTTTAATTATGTATCTACTTTAATTATGATTCTATAACGTAATATGCAACTATAACGCAAATTCACAACATTAGTTCAACTGCTTTCCACCAGAGAAGTTAAATCTGCAGTTTTCAGAATTAATATTTCTGGTCAATTGCTTTTTAAATAAATGTACCAACTTCAAAAAATTTGAAAACTAGTAGTTTTTAAAAGAAATTAAAGTTTGGTTTTTATTATATCAATGTCCCGTTCACTTTAAACTACATGAGAACTATTTGGCGATGGACCTCATAGTTTTCTCTAAATCTCCAAATCATATTAGCGGGAGGAGGATTGATCAATGACAGATTTAATATACGCCAGGCAATATGGTGCATATTAAATCTGTGCGACTGAAATTAGGCAACTGAGCTTTGATGAAATCGGGTCTGGAACCCGCAATTCTCCGATCCCGAAGCCTTGACTCGGGTTTCCGTTCTCCACAGCCACTGATTTAAAGGATTGTTTAAGTTAGTGTTAAGTTAGTTTAGTTGTTAAGTTAGTTTAGTGGTAACTACGAAAGCAATTTTTTGAATGTTCAGATAAAAAATACTTCTATAGGAATGCAATAGATAAAAGGAATTGAATGCCAGACAAAATACTGCAGTTCGAGAAAAACACCAATGATTTAATGAATTTTGATACTTAGAAATATTTCAAATTGCCTTTGAAGGATTAAAATTGTTGCAAGATTATGTAGAAAAATTGAAATCAGAAATTATGAGCCCATGCGATATTTAAGAACTCTTCACTTTCTTTTTTAAAGAACAAAAGTTGCTAAGCTCTGGATACGTGTTAGATACAAATTTGCGGTAACTGGGTTTTCAATATTTGGTATTTTAGTAAATGCATTCATATTGCAGTATCAACAAAGTATATTAAATCTTGGATAACCGATTACGACGTATGAGAAAACGAATTTGATCCCGGATTTCAGTTTGAGAAGAAGGTAATAACAATCATAACAAATTAAAAAGATAAGTGTAAGGGAGTTTTTTGACGATCGCTGTAGGAGGAGAAACCAGATTTCAAACTAAGCAATTAATTTCTTTGCACTCACAAACAAGTTATTTATAACAACAAGGAAATATTACGTATCCTAGACTGAGAGAAACGGAGATTTTGCACACTTTTACTAAGGAAGCAAAAATTTTTGTTTTTTGAAAAGTTCGAGAATGTCATCTGAACGAACACAAACATAAATATAGATATAAAATGTCTTTCAAATTCTGTAATCTCAGAGTTTTACATCGAGATATTTTTTTTGTAGGGAGGAAAGACCCTTAGTACGACCATGGGCTTATGAACAAAAGTTATCTGTGATTTCTTGTTAAATCGCAGTTTCATTGCTTCTGTCTCATAGTAATATTGGTTGTCATGCGGTGAATGAAAGGATTGGTGTTCATATCTCTACGAATCATATCGCACACTTCTCTATATGACACGTTGCATAAAAATGTAACACGGCAGAAATTATGCTGTTTTAAGTATATGAATGGCATCTGGAAGTTAAGTTATCTGTCCTGCTTACCTTTTGTCTTATGGTCGGTACAGATGCTATGTCAGAGGAATTTTTCTTTGAAAAGATGCCATTCCTCAAAAGTGTTAGAATTTCATTTCTGTCCTGAAGCTTAGACATGGGAGGGTTCATTTACTATGCAGATAGATTCGTATCCCTGTTTTACGATATCGCCTCCTGTGAAGTAGATAAAGCTCGATTGGGATGAGAAAGTTTTTCCTCCTTACTATAAAACTGGGAAAATACTTTCTTGTTTCCATCTCAGAACTCATGTTTTGAAAAGATATCCTTTGACTCTGACGAGCCTTACTCTATAAATTAAAGAATAAGGTATAAGCCATCAAAATTTTATATTTCCAAGCAACAAGATGACAGATAACCTATCAATGATGGTTATATCTTGTTTCATTTCAGCTTTTTATTTGTTTTCTGAAAAGTAAACTAGATCTCAAGGATGTCATTCATTGCATCTTCTAACTCTAGAATGTATAAGTGTTATTTTAGGGGAAATTGCGATCAAATTTATTAATCAAACTGTTCTAAACAATATATTTTCGATAAGTTTATGTTTCCTAAAAATAACACGTACTGTTTGTAACTTGAGAGAGTTTTTAACTCATTTTTATTAATAGTAGTTTGTGGTTAATAGTTCAATTTTATTAATTTCATCAGAATTTCAAAATCACTTATATAAATCTATATGACTGAAACTTGCTAAATGCTTTAAGCCTATGGAAAGAAATGAAGAAATTTCTATCTTTATAACTATCCATTTGTTGAAAGCGTTGGAAGATACTCCTTTATGCTTTCTTGAAGACTTGAATGCACTTTACAGAAATGCATTTATTTCGATAAACATTAGATAAAATGAATGTAGTGATTTGTTTTGCTTATGGTACTTCCATTTCGGCGAGTGTCCGCGCTTGCCTAGTGTTAAGGTCTTGACTTCAGGGACGAAGGGTTCTAGGTTCGAAACCCAATTCCACTGGAGATCCGTCGTGTATTGGGCATGTTAAAGCATACGTACGGGGTGAAACGTCCTTTCAATGGTGTGGTGCGGAAGTCTGGAGAGGGGGTGCCGGCACAGGCCTCGTCATCTGACAGCGGTTCAAAATTACGATGTCTGTTTTAAGATAGCCCTCGCGTGGCTTCAAAATGGGTCGTTAATATAACTAAACTAAACTCAATTTCAATGAAATCTAGAGAGCAATACGCAATCGAATCAAAAATTTTAAACCTATTTTACCCCTAATGGAACATTACGAAAATGGTATCTAGAAGGGAAACATACAGAATTCTGTTTTTAATGTTAAATCATTTATTAGCCAAATCAAAAAATCATGCTCTCTTATATAGCTTAAATATAAAAGGTTTCTGTGTCTATTTTAATACACCCTTCTAACAAAATGACAAATTTGTATTCCTGCTTTTCAGTGTAACTTGAACAATATAGCTCAAAAATGCTGAACTCCAATCTGTGGTAAACTCTATTGCATGAAACTGATGCTTTCGAAGTTTTAATTTCCCTTTACTGCTTCAAAGTCAAGTAACAAAGCTTATAAACCCCGTTTACTTCATTCGAATTTTTTAGGTTTTTGAGTCGATTTTTGTGTGGAATGTATCAACTATACATTTTGAATAAAAATTCTATATATTTTCGAAAATCATTTTCAGAGTTTATTTCAAGCCAATCTAGACTCAAAGACACTAGAAATCTCAACCAAACTAGATATCGTTATTAATAGTATTTCATGTTATGGGAGAAAATGAATAGTTGTGTCCACTCATTAAATAATTGTGAAAAAAGTGCCATGCAAAAAGAAGCCGCCATTTTTAACATTTCATTCGCTTGCACAGCATGTAAAGTCTTCGAAACCCGATTTCATTGAGGATCCGCCGTGTATGGGGCCTGTTGCTCGTTAAACCATACGTAGTGGCTAAGCGTCGCCCCGCTGGTATGGAATGGAAGTTTGGTTGGGGGGGTTGCCAGCTCAGGTGCTTCCTCGTCATCTGACCATTGTTCAAAATTACGAGGTCCGCCCCGAAATAGCCCTCGTGTTGCTTCGGAAAGGGACGGTAATATAACTAAACTAAATTAAATATGTGAAGTCTTTTTAGTGGTAATGGGTTGAAAGGAAAAAATAATTGCCGGATTTCCTTTCATGCTGTTTGAATTATGAATTGGTATTTAGAAAATATCGGAAAAAAATAATAAAAAAGCAGCACTTTATTATAGTTCGAAAATTATGATGTGCGACATAATACGACTTACCAGATAAAGGTTTATTTAGTAGGGTGGAGCGAAAAAAATCTAAATTTATATTTCCGAGTCGCTATAGTCCGGAAAAGTTGCGATTGGTGCACAGTTAAGTAAAAAAAAGAATTATTCAAATCCGAAAATATCTTCCAATAGCGCAAAGCGTCGAAATATTTGAAAAAAAATGGAAAATTTCAACGTTTATTAGCAATTTTTTAAAGGTTTTGCTTCCGTATTTTTTTATGCTATAGTACAAAAAAGTTTCAATGGGTACTGCTAAATAAGAAAAAAAATCTCTATTTAGAGTATATTTTCATATCGCACAAATCTCTTTAAATTTACCGAAAAATGCAATATTTTGACAATTTTCGTAAATATATAAAACAAATTTGTATCAGCTTTTAAGGCTCCGCATTGGGATCACGGAGTTAATAAAACAACTTCCGTTTTTAAAGGAAATAGCGTCGATGTTGTAGTATTAGCATGAGTATTTGATTTGAATCCACTGCCCATTACTCCAACTGGCAACACCATGCGAGACTACGGTTCCTTCATGCCGCTTACTCGAGTGTCGGTTTCTCCCACACCCCAATCGTGCTTCCATCTTGTATTAGTTGTCTATGTCTAGGTGTCAGTCGTCATTGGTGAATGAGTAGCATTCTGCGTTGTGTGTCATCCTTGGTATTAGTCTTTCTCAGTAGTGTTTGGTACTGATCTATTCAGTTTGCTTTGACGAAGAAAAGATCACCTTGGTTATAAAAAGATAAAAAGAACTGAATCAAAATAGTTTCATCGAAAAACGAAAGAGGAGCATTATTCTATCATCAACGAACCTGGATCAGTTTATGTTGCCCACGAGTTTCCGAACTCCGGATCCGACAAAGACATTGCATCTAGTATTGTATGTAACCTAAATGAATCAAGAATTTCACTAAAAGAGTTCGTTGGCTGTGACTGTACTAATATTAATACTTAGTGAAAAAATAGTGCTATTCGTAAACTCGAAACCTATGTTGGACGATACACTCTGCTATGAACTGTCTGTTTACTGCATTTCAATGAGCTACTTTTCTGTTACCATTTTCAGCACTTGGATTGAGAAGCAACTTTTTTTGCTCCACCCTATTATCTAGTTTATGGATACATTTTAAAATTTATTTCATGAATAAAATTTAAAAAAAAAGACCTCATAGCTTTTATTTATTTATTATGATCTGTAGTTTTGTGAATCCTCGAAAAAACTATCCAGCGATCCCCTGCCAGCACAGATTCCGTGACAGATCATTTACATAAATTTTGACTCAAAGGCTTTGCTAAATTTAGCACAGATCTCTATAACTAAAGCCAAAGTCGATTTAAAACCTACGAATTATGAAGCTGATTCAAAATAATGAGGTGAACTTTAAAGACAGAAGAATTATAACGCATAATGCGTAAATACTATGCAAATTAATTGCAGTTTGTGCTTTTACATTAAAATTTTTTCATACTGACATTTCTAAAAGTGAGATATGTTTGTATCCTGAGAATAATAATGGAATTGAACTTTTTTCTTTAAAATAATTAATGTGACGATAAAGAGAAACAAGGAATAAAGAGAAACAAGGACAATTCAAATAAAGAAAATCGTCATAACAAACGATTTTACAACCTAAGAAACATGCTACTGACTCAAAATATTAAGATAAATATCAAAACTCAAAATTCAACAAACATGAAAAGTCCTTCTTAAAAAATATTGATATAAATTAATAATTTGTTTTGATATGTTATGAATATTTTTGAGATATTTATATTTCTAAAATTGAGATATGTTTAGGTCCCACTAATATTATTAATTGTGGTGAAATCGGTTATGACGATAAACAGAAATAGCCTTCATAGCTTTGCGATAAGATCATTTTTTAGACCTGCATGTTATCCATTCTGTTTGCTAAGTTAAATTATTCTGTAAGCTTTTATTTACTTATTTCTCTTTTTAATCAACCTAGATATAGTAAACTCTCCCTACAACGATATCCTATGCAACGATAAATCCCTTTACAACAATGAAATTTTGGGGTCCCGGTGAATTTGCATAGAAATAATGTTAATCTCCTCTCAATATAACGATATTCTGTACAGCAATAAGGCCTTGTACATTAATGTCTTTTTTAAAATCTCAACACCATTTTCTTCCTGTTTAACAATATTTCACAATCACAGACGAAATGAAAAATGATGATGGTGTTACAGATCCATCGCCATCGTTATTGACATCCCGGAAAGCTCTTCAATCAGTTCACTTCCTACGGGCATTTTCTTTCAAGCCTTTCATCCACAAATGATGATCATTTTCGTCCATTTGACTCCATGCAAACCTTGTTAGTTGACTTAACAGTTAAAAAAATGAATAAGCAAGCGAAAATATTGGATTTTTTTCGATAAATATGTTTCTCAGGTATTCATTCATTATTATTCCCGACCTGGCCGAAGCCGTGCGGTCTAAGCGACGGGTCGGGCAAGACGCAATCCCACACAAGCAATTCAATTTTCAACAATTCAGCTTTCCATTCACAAAAGGATGAAAAGAAACCACAAAAAGATTCAAAGTGGAAAAGCAATGCTAAACAATTCTTTAACAATGTCGGAAAAGGCCAGCCTAAAAATTTAAATTTCAGTAAATCCTTGAGTTCTTTCCTTGCCAATTACTGGGCCAAGACTGCCTGAAATGATTCATTTTCTGGCACTCGCCAAACAAGCGAGCTTGATGACAAGGAAAAACACCATGGCCCGTAAAAACTTGATTTAAAAAGAAATCACCATATATTCGCTTACTGTCCACTCTACTTAGCAATGAGTAGGTCCATCTAGCATTAGAATTACTTGACCAACATTGTTGCCATGCCCCCAGAATTTCCCTCCAAGCTGCATTTTTAATTTGAATTCTGGAAGGACAAAAAGAAAAATCCACATGATCCCTTGTAGATGCTATCTTTGCCAGCTGATAGGCACGTTCATTTCCTTCGAATCTCCGATGAGCCCGTATCCAAATTAACTGGATGTCCCCTAAATATTCTCTTATATTATCCTTGATTTCATTAATAATTAATCGTCTCTCATGCAACGAAGCCAAGGACATAATAGCAGATCGAGAGTCCGAAATTATTTTCGCTTGCCTCAGTTGTCTTCTAATAATATGTGGCTGAGGTTATGGCAATTCGTCAGGCGGTTGCCTGACGAATTGCCATAACCTCAGCCATAAAGACTGTCGCCTCATTAGACAGTCGAAATAGTTCTGAGAGAATCTCATCATTTTCTTGGAAGTGAGCAAAGGCACACTCAACTCTGTTCTGGATTTTTGAGCCATCACTATATATTACATTTCCAAATGTTTGGCTCTCATCAAATAGTGACCAACTAATTTTAACTAACTCCCATGGCTTTCTGGCCATCTCAAAATCAAAACTCTGAAAGTCACCAATTTCACGAGAATTTTTAATAAGTTGAATATGTTCCGAAGTCATAACATGAGTTCTGACCTTTAGGTCAAGAGGTGGACAGCCACTTAGAACATGGAGAGCATCTGTTGAAGTAGTACTGTATGCCTTAGTAATCGAAAGCAGTGGCGACCGCTGCATCTGCAGTAATTTATTGTTCAATTTAACTTTATCCGAATACCAAATTTCACTACCATACATCAGAATCTTTTCTAATACAACCGAATATATTTCTTTTACTACACTTGGTTTCAAACCCCAAGTTTCACGAGCAATCCTTCGAACTTTCTCTATGATTTTACAAATTTTAGGTTGCAATATGTTTAGATGTGGCATGAATGACAAATTTTTATCAAAAATCAGAACTAAATATTTGAGATTTTGGTCATATACTATTCGATTACCGTATAAATATAAGCCCGGAAAATGTGTTATTTCCCTTTTGTTTTTAAACATAATGTATTTCGTTTTATTAGGACTAAAGCGTAAGTTAAAATTTCGAGCCCAATTTTTCAACTTTAAAATGATTTCCCTACTCATTTCCTTAAAATGATATGAAGTAGTAGCCTTCATCAGAAGAGCGATATCATCCGCGTACGCTTGTAAGTAAACATTCTCATTTTTATTATCTTGGCTTAAAACTTCGTTAATGATAAATAGCCACAAAACAGGACCGGCGCAGGAGCCCTGTGGAACACCAGTATTATATTTCCATGTAGAGCCATCACCTAACACCACCGAGCGATCCCTTAAGAACGAATCCAGCAATCTTGCTAGTTTCCTTGGAACCTTGTACGCAACCAATTGTTTCTTTATATCAGCCCATTTGATCGAATTGAATGCATTCTGAATGTCAAATGAGACCATACATGAAATCTTGTTTTCTTCTTTCGCACATTCAACAAAGTCCTTAACTCTTGAAAGGGCGCTTATGGTACTTCTTCCCTTGCGGAATCCAAACTGAGCTTCATTCAGAATATTGTTTTCCTCTAAGTAATACGTCAAACGGTTGGTCATTAGTTTATCCAGAATTTTGCCCCAAACAGGCAGGAGACATATCGTACGATATGAACCACATTCTGATGGATCTTTCCCGTCCTTAGGAATAAAAACAATGTCAGCTACTTTCCAGCAATTCGGAAAAATACCTAATTTTAGACAATGATTCAAAATTTCGACAAACCATTCTTTATCGACATAAAAAATTTCTTCCAGAAACTCTATAGACCAACCATCTATTCCTGGAACAGCTTTTCTCATAGCGGTAATGCATGCTTCTATTTCGTCGGTTTCAAAATCCATTACTTCTGAATCAGGCAAAAGGTTCAGATTGATTTCATAAGAGTCACCGATGCTTGGAAAGTTATATTTAACTAGGTAATTCCTTGTTTCTGCATAACTTGAGGTAAACTCACCATTTTCCTGTCTTATTCTGATTAGATTAACCGACACACTTATTACTTTATTTTGCTTCGCCTGCTTTATCATAAGTTTATACTTAGCGTATTCAGCTTTATAGTAAACTTCCCGTCTCAGTCTCTCCGAGGGGCTCCGAGTGCGCTGAAACCTGTGCCTCAAAGACCGAACTCTACTACGCATAGATTCGAGTTTGTTCGACCACCAAATTGCATTAGATTTTCCCCTGTAAACTTTTTTCTTTACATTGAGCTAATACATAGTTTCCAGACCTTCTTCAAACTTAGCAGCTAAACCCTCAATATTATCCGCATAAGCGGCCAAGTCTCTAAAAGTAGATACCAATAAAGATAAATCTCTCCTAAAGTCCAAGATTTTAAGGTTTTCTCATTTCCATCTCTTCCGAGGGGTGAATGGAGACCTCTTCCCCATCACTGTAAAAGTAATTAAGTTATGATCACTTGCTGTTACAGAATTCTGGACAATCCAGTCGACTATTGTTTCCCTATTAAAATTCTTGGATGATGTCAGGTCATTCCAACTAGTCCCCCTCTCACTTTCAAAGGTTGCCTGAGAGTTCGGATCGTTTGCGATATCAAGATCATGACAATAAATCTAATTTAATACTTAGGGGTCTATTCTGGTACACTCGGTTGGGTCGGAAGACGTCACTTTTCCCGTTGTTAACGTGCGGAAAAAGTGACGTCTCCCAACCTAACCGAGTGTACCAGAATAGACCCGTTCATCTCCTCTCTCGTCTAACTGCGTTGGACCCCAGGCCGTGCTCTTAGCATTAAAATCTCCATTAACTAAAATTAGTTCATTAGGATGCATTTGAATTATTTTACTAAGAGCCTCCAATATCGGAAGCAAAGGCTCCTTGGGAGGACAATACACACAAATACAGATGATATTTACATTATGTACATTGGCGTTAATTGCCACAAAGTATTTAGATATCAATATCGGAACAAAGTTAAAATGCCTCTTAAGTATGATTGTGACTCTAAGATAGCCCTCCTGATACACTTTCGATAAGGAAGTTATACCTGCAACGTGACCTTTAGCCACTTATGGTTCTGTCATAAAGATTATGTCAAGGTCCAGCCGCAAAATGTCGTGTTCCAATTGAAGGGAAGCAGCAGTGCAATGATTAAAGTTAAGCAGACTACCCCTGAACAAAGAAGTTGGATTACTAAACATGAAGACCATTTTCACCGTAATTCGTTCTTCTTCTAATAAAATCCAACTCACGAAGATATACTTCTCATTGCCTGCTTCTAACAACATGTTTAAAGTAGACTTTTTTTGGAGTCTTAAATTTAGTGTTTGGCAATTGCCGCAAGACAGTTCACCCGCACAATCGCTCAGCTTATGGCCCTCTTCCCCGCAACGCATACATATAAGTATTCCCTATTTAAGACACTTTTTGGCGACGTGATCAAATTTAAAGCATTGGAAGCACTGTCTGGGTCGAATATATTCCCTCAGATTTATGCGATACCATCCAATATTAATCTTTCCAGTTTCCATAATCTTCCTAAATGACTTTGGATCCAACGAAATAATCCAGTTATCACCACGAGGGGTTTTCATTAAGTACTCATGTTTAACCTCACTTTCCCTTAATTCCTCATTTTGATCCTTAATAAGCTTCAAAGCGGCGTCTGGATCTAAATCCTCCTCAAACCTGTATATAATTATCTTCGGGTTTTTCTTTACCGGATGGTGAAATTCCAAGTCATCTTGTAACGCTTCATTTGATTCAATCTCCTCTAACAACTTAGAAATCTCCTCGTCATTCCTGCATTCAATCATGATGCCTCCTTTCTTTATAAATTCCTATTATTTCGAATGCCCACTTTTAATTTAGCTGGATTTATAGCAGCCTGTATTTTTGCCTTAACTTGCGTAGACTCCATATCATTCCTCGGATAAATCATAGCAAACTTGCCCTCCTCCCTTAGGCGACTCCTAGATCTTGACCGCGATCGCAAACGAAGGCGCGGAAGACACCATAGATGCAGGTCTCTTTTCGAAAAGGTCTCTCTGCTCCTGAAGCCGGCCCTTCAAGATATCAATTACCCGTTGTTGGCGATTAATAATGCCAATAAATGAGTCCATCATAGCTCTATATTTCTTTTCATCGGCCTTTTTCAGTGTAGGAAATTTCTCCAAAAGGTCCAAACCCTGAGCTTGGACTGCAAGAGCTGAGTCCATAAAGTCCTCCGGTTCCGGGTTCGACGGCTCGGGAGGCTGCAAAGATTTCCGGCCTGAATCAGCCATGCTTTATTACTTTGATATAAAATTTCAACAAAAATGCCATTTTATAAATTCAAACAATTTTAGAACAGATGCAAAAATGAAATCACTGTTAAATTCTCAACAGATAGTAGAATCCTCTGATATTTTAAAAAGCATGAATAAAATATTTTTATCGAACCTCACTCCAATAGTTCTGATCAGATTCAAATTGATCAATAATAGTCGGCACTTGCCTAATTGCTCAGAAATTTTTGACAAAACACAAAAAATAGCGGACCAAGTCCAAAAGATGCAAGCTCAATTTGTTGGACAGTCACTACTATAAAAGATCAAGTAAGCACAGTTTCTTCAATTAAACCAACAAGCTTCGTTCAACTTGAACAGAAGAGAAATTAAAATTATTATGAAAACGAACTACAACTTACGAGTACTTGAAAAACTCAAAAAAGAGCTTGACACAAGACTTGAACGCACTGAAGAAAATTCAGTTTGATCATTTTCGTTTTTCGGTTATTTATTAGAACATTATTCGAGCTAGAAAATAATCGTCTGCGACGCAAGTTGTGTCGTCTGCTGGTGACAGTGTTTTTCTCTTCTTCTTTTTTTCTTTTTTCTCTCGCTTCCTTTTCAAAACAGGTAAGCTAATCTGTTTTCCTTTTTAATTCCTCTGAACTGCCTGTTTTTCAAAGTTCATGTTTTTCCGCCTTATGAATTATTTGGCATACTTATGAATCCTTAATTCCTGCTGACGTGTAACTCAAGATGAGTACTGCTCATACTCTCCAGAACATTGAAATGGAGGACTGGGAGGACTTCCCACTCAAAGAATTTATTTCGCTCAAAGTTAGCCCTTCATGATCAAATCATTTGTGCAGCCCAAAATGGTGCACACAAATTTAACATTTTCTTTCAAGCTGCTTCGGGCAACCTTCCACAATTATATCCTAAACAACTTAAGGATAATCTCACTGTAAAATTGAGAAATGTTAAACTTATTGACCATATTCAGTTTACGAGGCAGAATCGGCTATTAATTTCTACTGAACACCTTGAAACGGCGATAGAAATTTCGAACATAAAGGCCATTATGGGCATCCCAACCGTCTGTTCAGTGATATCCGAGCAAATTACTAGTCGTTTTTTATTACGTAACGTTCCTCTTGAAAACTCGTTACAAGAACTTACAGACGAACTTGAAGCTGAAAATACTATTAAAATACATGAAGCTCGGCGTTTTTTATCTGATAAATCAAGAAATATCGCTACTGAAAATGTTTTAGTGACAACTTATGGCACTAATCTACCACAGCACATTAAATTGTGGCTCACACGACAGGAAATATCCTTATTCATAGATAAACCTCGACAATGTCGCAAGTGTTTCTCTTTTTCTCATCCTACATCAAAATGTAAAAATGAATCCATATGCGAAATTTGTGGAGATCAACATAATATCCAATCCTGCACTTCTCCCACAATGACCAGTATTTTATGCAAAGGTCCCCATAAAGCTACCAACCTCAAGTGTCCTAAAAGAGAAGAAGAAAGGTAATTCTTAAAATTTAAATGTTTAAACCGTCTGTCCTTTATCGATGCT
>BGPR01040481.1:0-13939 GCA_013235015.1 Araneus ventricosus | reverse complement strand
CCAACAGACGCCTCGAGGAAGCGGTTGTCGTTGATTGGCCTAAGATGGTGATATTTAAAGCTTCATAACTTGGTAAATTTTAATCTAATCGAACCTAAAATTGAGCCTATCTCCCGATCCGGGTTATTTAATCGTTTTTTTTTTCTTTTTGGATTTTAAAAAAATAACCGGTTATAACCAGGACAAAAAAAATAACCGAAAAAGAACCGGTAGGTTTTTCCCCATCCTTAGTTTCGGAATCTGGAACCATCCGGCCCGAAGCCGAGACCTTACCACTAGGCACCGCGGTCCTAATATTTTTGCTTTCTCGTATACGAAGTATACAAAGAGGAAGTGTTGTAATCGTCAAAAAATTCGAACTCGAGATTTTGATGAATCTCCACGTTCTAGACCTCCCTGAGTCCGAAAAACACAATTTTGGAATCATGTCTGTCTGTGAACACGATAACTCGAAAACTATTAGAGCTACGAGGATGAAATTTGGTATGTGGTAAACATAATTTTTATGTTTCTATCATATTTTGAACAACGGGAAGTCTTTCTGTCTGTATGTCCGAGGTCATGTGAACACTATAACTCAAAAACTTGAATAGCTAGATGGATAAAATTTGGTACACAGTTTTATCGTCATGAATGTAGGTCCGCATAAAATTTTGGGCCAAATCCGTCAAACAGGTGTTCAAATTTCATATTTGGTTCAAAATGCGCATTGTGTGTGACGAGCGTTTCGCTTATTTTACTCAAGTTAGTATGCTTGGCGTTTGACCTTGGCGGTCTACGAAGGAGATTGTACCGAGTCGCAAACACGCGCTTCGGAAATTATGGCAACCCCCTGAACCGAAACTTCGTTCTGATATTCTCCAGATGGAAGGTATGGTGAAATCTTGCGTGATATCTGTAGTAAGATTTCGTTCTCGAAAACATTAAAAAAAAGTTGTGGTACCTCAGCGCGCTTAAAAATTGAGAACATACGCAATTTGTTTTGCAAAATATTAAGTTTTGGGGAATTCATAAATTTTATATGTTTCATTGTAAATCACCATTCACCTTTCTCAAAATAACCAGGCCTTGGGTAAATACCCCAAGAATATTTACCTACTGGATGTTTACCCACCCCATATTACTGGTCGTTTGCGAGAAAGTTTCGGGGAGGCCACTCCCGCTGGCTGAAGTCAGAGAGATATAAAATGTGGAGATTCATTAAAATGTTGAGGTCAAATTTTTGGAAGATTGCAATACTTTCTCTTTGTAACAGAAAGTAAAAACAGAAAGCATTCAAGTTTGCATGATTATGTTTATCAATCTGATACATAAAATAGACTTCGTGTGTGTTTTATATATCAGATATGCATTTTCATTTTGAATAACATATTTTGAAAGCAATTTTGAAACAATCAAGTGCGTCAGGACTCGTCTCGGATCTTTTAGACATAAATCATATTTCAAGGGTCGACAATGCGACAGTGAAAATCAAAATCGAAAATGGTTTGATAAATCGTTATTGTTCAAGGAAAAAAGTGCCATCAGCATATTAAGTAGATGATAAGAGATTTATCTACTTTATTTTCGCTTACTATTCATCAAAAGAGCTACTTTATCTCGTGAGATACATTTTAATAAGGCTTCGTAATTTAACTGTTGCAAAAATGTGATAACTTAAAGATAAATCTATTATGCTGCATGAAATGAGACTAATAAAAGCATTTGAATATTAACTAGTGGTTCTGTGAACAGACGAGCTCACGTCCAAAAAAATCTAAGAACTTTATCGCAGTCTTTCAAGTTTTAGACAATTTATTTTTATTTATTTATTTCGAATGCAAATAATTTACACGAATCTGTTTTTATCAGTATTCACCAAATTACAATTAAATGTCTCACTTTTAACAAAATGACTCAAAACTCAAATATTTTAATGATGCCAAACAATGAAATCATTAAAACGACCATCTTGAAATTGAATTTTAAAAAATCGACGGAAGGCTGTCTCTGCGGAACGGCCGCTGGGATTGAGGGGCGTAGACTTACTTACCTGACTCAACTGTGACTAAAATAGATCTATGTGATTATTAACTCTATAGCCTATAGTGACTATTAGTCTAGTGTGACTATGCAACTCTATCTATGCAAAATTCTTCGTGATTTTCACCAAATTTGCAGCTCGACTGTGACTAAACCTTAATTCCAAATTCTAAAATTATTTTTGCAATCTTCAATGTCCACCTTTCTCTGTTAAATTAAACTGAAACCAACTCTCTATGTTATTTGGTTGCGGAACTATAAGCGTTTAACTTTAAGACGAAATTCGATGTAGTTCAACAATTCTTGAGTAATATTTCTCGCGACCGATGAATGAATTGCCTTAGTCTGCGTGCGCGCATCGGCTGCTGTGACGTCATCAAAATAATTCTTGATTTTCACCAACTTTGCAGCTCGACTGTGACTAAACCTTAATTCCAAATTCTAAAATTCTTTTTGCAATCTTCAATGTCCACCTTTCTCTGTTAAATGAAACTAAAACCAACTCTCTATGTTATTTGGTTGCGTGAGCTATAAGCATTTAACTTGAGCGCGAAAAGCATCATAATTTTTTCCTTTCCCGACACACCATTAGACCAATATGGAGAAACGCAAGTCTAGTCAAAAATAAAAATTTTACACATACGTGGTTTCAAATGACTTGAAGGAACATTCATGCCGAATTCGAAGGAAATCGAACAATGCGTTTGGTCGGGACTGCGTAACAAACTATCGGTAAAAAAAAAATCGATTATATTTCTTAGGAAGGTAGAGATGTTTTTCTGTGCTTGGGCTGTCTGCCAAAAATATACGTGAAAAAATCATTCCTGGTTTCTTAATAGAAGTTAATTTGTCTTAAAATATACTATTTGGTTTATAAGAAATGCACATTTAACCAGTGGGAGAGTTCTCACTTCGTCTTTGTTATTTACAGGGTTGTTATAATTAAAATTCGCCAATTAAGAAGATACTAGTGCCGGCACTTTGGTTCCAAACGAAACAAAACCGCACTGGGATGTTGAACAAGTGATGGACTCCGTGAAACTCGGGGAAAAAAAGAAAAAACGAGGAGGAAAAAAAGAATGAAAGAGTTAAAATTTCGTCAAAAGGTGGCGCTGTGCCACTATTTAAAGCGACTATTGCAGATTTTTTTTAATTTCCGAAGTAAAATTGAATAGTTAATTTCAGTTTGTTGTTTTCACTTTCTCATATACGAAGTATACAAAGAGAAAGTATTATAATCGTCAAAAAATTCTAACTCGAGATTTTGACGAATCTCCACGTTTTAGACATCCCTGAGTCCGAAAAACACAATTTTGGAATTAGGTCTGTCTGTGTTTCTGTATGTCTGTTAACACGATAACTCAAAAACTATTAGAGATACAGGGATGAAATTTGGTATGTGATGTTGACACATAATTTGTAGGTTTCTATCAAATTTTGGACAAATTCCGTCAACGAGAAGTCTGTCTGTTCGCGTTCATGTGAACACCATAATTCAAAAACTTAAATAGCTAGATGGATAAAATTTGGTACACAGTTTTATTTTCTTAAATGTAGGTCCATATCAAATTTTCGACCAAATCCGTCGAAGGGTTGATTGTCTGTCGGTCTGTATAATCGCAAACTTGTGAACATAACAACTCTTTAAGATAATGACTTAGATATATGAAATTTGGTATCACGTATGCTAACATTAATTATAGATCTGTGCCCAAATTTCGTTCAAATCGGTTAAAAAACAGGTGTGTAAATTGCATATTAAGTTCAAAATGCACATTGCAACTGTGTGTGGGCGAGTTAGTATGGTTGACGTTTGACCTTGGCGGTCTACGAAGGAAATTGAAGCGAGCCGCACTTCGGAAATTATGGCAACCCCTGAATCTAAGGTTCGTTCTTACATTCTCCAGATGGAAGGTATGGTGCAATCTTGCGTGATATCTGTAGTAAGATTTCGTAGTCAAAAACTTTAAATAAAGTTCTGGTACCTCAGCGCGCGTAAAATTTGAGAACATACGCTATTCTTTTTGCAAAATATTAAGTTTCAGGAATTCATGAATTTGATATGTGTCATTGTAAATCACCATTCATAATTTTTTTTCTCAAAATAACCAGGCCTTGGGTAAATACCCCAAGAATATTTACCTATCCACTGGGTGTTTACCCACCCCACATTACTGGTCGTATGCGAGAAAGTTTCGGGGAGGCCACTCCCGCTGGTTTTTCCTGTAGATACTTTTCCGGTGAGATAATTTTATTCAGGGAAGTCTTATTGCATTTTTATTTTTCTGTACAGCATAAAACGGAATTCGATTTGATGTTCAGCAGTGGCGTAGCAAGGATAAGTGCCGCCCGGGTCATAATATGATTTTTTCGCCCCCCCCCGGTCACCAATGGCTTAGTATGTTTAAATGGTGCCCGGGGCATGATATTTTTTTGCCTCCTCATCGTATTTGACTTTAAAAAGTGACATAAAACATTAAATTTTTGTGAACATGACCATTGACGTAGCGAGGGTAGGTGGCGCTAGGATCATAATTAGGGATGGGATAAACCATAGAGAAAGTGGTGGTTTTTCTGTGAGATAAACCTGCCGGTTTAAACCGAAAACCGTTCTTTTTGTTTCGGTTAACCGGGTTTTTCTACGGTTTTTTATTTGTCCCGGTTATAACTGTGTTTTTTTTATTTCAGTGACAGGGTACAAAAACCGGATCAAAATCTAGGTTCGACTTTAGTTATGAAGTTTTGAACTTTATCATCTTAGGCCAATCAACGACAACCGCTTCCTCGAGGCGTCTGTTGGTTGGCGGATTACTGATAGAGTCTTTATGAATAGATAAATATTGGCCAATGGATTGGTTTCCTGTAAAAACAATATTAATAAAAAAAATTGTCTACAAACGGCGTTTGTTTATTTTAATTACCGCCCCTCGAAAACCGGTTATTTTGAGCGGTTATAACCGCCAGGTCGGAGGTGAAAAAAACATGAATAACCGAAAATCGGTTATTTTCACAATAACCGCCATCCCTAATCATAATATAATTTTTTTACCCCAGTCATCATCATTGGCCTAGCAAGCGTAAATGATGCCGGGACTGGGTTTATTTTCAAGCACTCGCATCTTATTTTGCTTTATAAATAATATAAACTCAGCAATGTTTTGATTCCATGGCGACCCCTGAATCTGGCGCCCGGGGCATCACTACCCCCTTGCACCCCTGTCGCTACTTACTGATGTTCAGAAGTTCTGGCAGGGACAGCCTCCCTCTCTCAGGTCTAGGGATGGCGGTTATTTCGAAAATAACCAGTTTTCGGTTATTCAGTTTTTTTCACCTCCTGTTTAACCTGGCGGTTATAACCGCTCAAAATAGCCGGGGTTTTTTTTATAAAAAAAATCAAACGCCGTTTGTAGATAGAATTTTTTATTAGTCTTGTTTTTACAGGAAATCAATCCATTGGCCAATATTTATCTGTTCATTAAGACTCTTTCAGCAATCCGCCAACCAACAGACGCCTCGAGGAAGCGGTTGTCGAAGATGATGAAATTCAAAGCTTCCTAAGTTGGAAAATTTTAGTCTAATCGAACCTAAAATCGAGCCTATTTTCCAATCCGGTTTTTTTCACCGGTTATTGGATTTAAAGAAAATAACCGGTTATAACCGGGACAAAAAAAAATAACAAAAAAAACCGGTTTTCGGTTGAAACCGGTAGGTTTTCCCCATCCCTACTCAGGTCTCCAAATAGACTCCACCATAGAAAAAAATTCGTTCACTGGAGCCGATATGACCGACAGACATATGGAAAATTCTACTGTTTTATAAACGAATTTTCATGAATTTCATTTCTCTCTCGCTCTATTCACTGGAGTAAATCCGGATATTTTGTAGCTCTGCACACTAGTGTTGGACGCGAGCTTGAAATCTGGACTGCACGGACGAAATCCTGACGTATAGTAACCCTAATTAATTCTCAAATGACAAACGACAAAGCCGTCACTCGTTGGTTTGCAAGACAAGAATGGTTTCAAATAAGTGAGTTAATGATGCGTTAGAATGTGTCTGATTTCATTTTAATAACTCACTTTCTTTTGCAAAGGGGTACATTGACAAACTCCCTTCCAGGCTCTTTACATGCGTGGTTATATTCTTCCGTAAAACTCAGCCTTCCATAGAGGATGTCCTACTGAACGGTGTTTCCTGACAATATGAAAAAAAAAAGAATTTTTTGGCTATTTTCAGCTGGTAAGCATTTTCATTATTCCAGGGAACTGAAGTGTTTCAATCTGACAAAAAGTTCTCCCGTAACAGCAGAATTTTTCAGTTGAATTGTGTATGCCAAATGATTTTAACGTAGGACTACGTTCCACCCATTGGACTCTCAGGAAGGAAATTGATTCACACGCCAGAACGCCACAAAAAACGTTGTATGGGAGATCCTCTATATTTCGGTAACTACATATGTTAAAAACATAACTAATGTCTTATTTTAGAGATAAAGGGTAACAACAGAAGTTATAAAAAAAAATTGAAAATTGGAATTGTAGTTCAGCTACTACTGAGTCGCAAAGTTGGGCAAAAATACGCATGAATTGGTGACGCGAACCTCTATATCTCGGTAACTAAATATGGTCTAACTAACTTATATTTAAAATAAGACATCACTAATGTCTTATTTTAGATATAAAGGGTAACAACAGAAGTTACAAAAAAAAACTTACTTAAACTTATAAACTTACGAGAAACGTCGCGAAACAAGAGTCACGCGAGTAAAGTAGTCCTACGCCTTTAACATCAGCGGCTGTTTGAAAAGACAGCCTCCTGTCATTTTTTTTATAAAATAAATAATTAGAAACAAAAAAGTATCAATTAATTATCTTCCATGATATTAAAGTTAAAATAGATAACAAACATCTTTATGTAGAAATGACTTCTACTTTCACGGCAAGTTAAGTCCTCATTATACAAGATATTCGACGGCTTTAATTTCTTAAATATTGATCCTAGACGTATACGTTGAACTAGAAAGTTGCGTGAAAACGGTGGAGAATTTTATGAAATCGATTTCAAATTGCGGATGAATATGTAAAAAGATAAAGGGAGAAATACAAAATCTAAATTTTTACACGATCCCCGTACACAAAAACTTCCAGAGTAAGAAGTTCTTCATAGATTAATAAGCTGATGTATCAAAAAATAAATAAATAAAAAATGCCAAATACCACTTTTCGATAACTATATAATTTCTCTCTCAAAGAGAAAAATTCATGTCGGTGACTCGCATATCAGGGGTCATATACCAATTACAAAAGGAAACAGTGGAAGTGGTGTAGAAACCGAGGGACAAAGGGAGGATAGATATTCCGGGTGCCAGTCTTAAAGATGGCATGGAGACAAAACATTAGCGCGTTTATGTCACTTTTTAAAGCTAAATAAGAACTATAAAAATTATATAATGTCCCGGTCGCCACTTACCCTCGCTACGCCACTGAACAGTGGCTATGTAAAGAAATAATAAGTGGAGCGTTTATATAACTTTTTTCAGCTAAATGTGGGACTATAAAAATTATATCATGTCGCTGCGCCACTGAACAGTGGCTGTGTAAAGAAATAATAAGTGGAAGCCTTCGAGGTGCGGCGAGAAAATCGAATTTTAGCGAGTTTCTTTTGCTTTTTAAACCCAAATACGACAAAGATTTGAAATACTACAGCGAAACCTCTTCGAACGGCCAATTTTTCGTGGCACGGATTTTTCGGCCCACAGACCTAATGTTAAAATAACCCCTAGCAACGGCCACCCAAACTCTCTGAACGGCCGCCGGGTGGGTTCGCCCATCCCATTTGACAAACGCATCGGTTAGAGATTTACTTTTTAAACTGAAAAACGAACTTGAAAAAGGGTTGTTTCTGAGAAGAGTAAAAACTTAAAACAGTCGCAAATTGTATCCTTTTTCAAAAAATATAAAAAATTATTTTAAAAAGTACTATTTTCTCTTTAGATAAGTCTCAAACTTCATTTTAAATAAGAAATATATGTCAGACTTGTTTATATTATGTATTATAGCAATTGTCTTGTAATTATAACGAAACCCTTCAGAGCGGCCAAGTTTTCTCGGAACGGAGGGGTGGACGCTCAGAGGTTTCTCTGTATATCCAATGGCGCAACTAACGGGGAGCGGAGGGGCATTGGCGGCGAGGAGGGCAGTCGTCCCCTACTTTTTGAATGAAAAATTAAATTCATGTTATTAAGCTGCTTAAAACTAAGAACTATTAAAAGTAATAGTGTCAGAGAAAGTTAGCTAAGTTTGTAGCTAAATTTTTAAAGTTTTTTGTCTACCACTCCCGGGCACTTTTAGATGTCAATATATTTTTTGCCCCACCCTACTTTTTCAATCCATTCGCCGCCACTGCGAAGGGGGTGTCCACCCGGGGTACTTCAAAAGGGCGGCAAAATCGAATATGGAGGAAAACAATTTTATAACTAACCAGCGGGAGTGGTCTCCCCTAAACTTTCTCGTATACTTTCCCAAAAAAGGTGCGGTTTCCCCTCACCCCCGTGGGGATAAAAAAATTCGAATCTACTGTAACCCAGAATCCAATGACTATCAGAAGGTTTTTCATTGTAGATTATAGTGATTGTAAAATATTTAGGTAAAAAATCAAATTAAAAGGGAAAAAAACGCGTAGCGATTAAAACCCATCTAGCACACACTTCCACTCTTGCTGGTTCAAGGTCAAAGTGACGTAATCCTTCCGCGTGCACAGAGATTGCTACCAGTACGCGTGCGTGTGGAGAATCGGATTAGAAAAAATTATGCAATTTGAACGCCTTTTTTTGAACCGATTGACACAAAAATTGGACACAAATCTACAGTTTAGGTAAGAAGGCCACATACCAAATTTCATTTATCTAAGTACTTTTGTTAAGAAGTTATAGCGATTAAAAATATGTGATTTTACAGACCGACAGACAATCAACCCTCCGACAGATTTTGGTCCAAAATTTGATACGGACCAACATTCATGACGATAAAACTGTGTACCAAATTTTATCCATCTAGCCATTCAAGTTTTTGAGTTATGGTGCTCACATGAACGCGGACAGACAGACTTCTCGTATACGGATTTTGTCCAAAATTTGATAGAAACCTACAAATTGTGTGTTAAGATAGCATACCAAATTTCATCCCTGTATCTCTAATAGTTTTCGAGTTATCGTGTTCACAGACACACATAATTCCAAACTTGTGGTTTTCGGACTCAGGGAGATCTAAAACGTGGAGATTCGCCAAAATCTCGAGTTCGGTTTTTTGACGATTACAATACTTTCTCCTTGTATACTTCGTATACGAGAAAGTAAAAAGAGCAGCGGCACTAGCACACACACAGACGAAAAAACTACTTAAAAATTAATTAATATTTTTGGCCTTTCGTCGGTAAACTGCCGATATGTGAAAGAAAGACTGATCAAGGACGAGCGATTTTGGAACCTATCTGCAGAGATGGAGGGCATCAAACGACGAATTGCGTTACTAATAAAATGTTTTTTCCTGGAATTAATGCGGTTCAAAATTACAAGGCCCGTCCCTAAATAGCCCTAGTGTTGCTTCAAAACGGGACGTTAATATATAACCTAACCTCCTGGAATTTATTTTTTAATATTGCGGTTTATGTGCTCTTCGTATCTTGTAAAGGAAGAGCAGCATGCTGCAAGATCTCCCCAGCGGCAAGAGTCGCAGCTACGCCACTGACTATATCCCGGACGCCATTTCACCCTCCCTACGCCACTGCATTCCACCTACCTACCGTGAAAGCGAGTGAGCAATGCAACATGACGACAACGTCATGAACAGAGCAGTTTCGAATGCGTTCAAGGAAGATCCTTCGGTCACGAAAGCGACGTCTGCCATTTGACGTCACAAAGACAATTCCTCCACGTGCGAACAGCATTACGATATTAGCTACTGCCAGCACCTGCGGTTCCATTCTTTTAAATCTATGAAATTTATTCATTTCCCTTTCGATTATTGGAAACGAACGTGTATAGCTTTAAAAAAAATACTTCTTTGGACTTTAATTCGAAAATAAAAACTGTTTCTAAGTTAGAAATGGAAAACCACTACCATTTTATGCATTTGAGGTCCACTTTTACAAACTGTACCTATGTGTGTGTATGAAGATTTGAAGCATTTCCCTTTTAATTATTAGACGCACAATTTCAGGTTACCGCGCCCCAACAGAAGACTTTTTCAAAAAAAAAATTGTCTCGAGGCTACGCCTCGCCGACCCGCCAGCGGTGCTGGCTGGTTGGGGTGAGAGGGGAAAGATGTCCATAATTTTAAGTTTCTTATCTTATCAATCTATCTATGATGGCCGTTAGATACGTTGGCTGTAAGACTAACAACACGTGCAAACCAACGGTCAAGTATCGTACGATACTCGAAAGACTATCACGCCACTGATTATCAACTGATAAATCTCCAACGGACATTTGCAGAAGTATGTAAGCTCAGATTTCCGTTAAGATAAATCAGTTCCTCTCCTGCCACAGCCTGTGCAACATCTCCACGCCACAATGGATACGCAATTCGATTACCGTGCGATCTGCTTCGGAATCAAAGACGGTAAGTCTTTCGATGATTGCCTAGTTTTTAAGAAAAAGTTAAAACTAAGAACTGTCTTAATTTCTGAACATCCTGCGGGGGATGAAGAATGTGAATATCGAGAGCTCCATTATCACGGAGTTGTAGAACACCCCCACAAATACCGCTTTGATTCCGATAGAATATTCAACGAATTAAAGCCCCTTTGCACTTTCTTTAAATCAGAATTATGTAAATTGCCAATTAACTTCATTGCATATTTGCATATCCCCCCAAGACAGATCGTATTTGAAAACGAATTACCCAACAGCGATATTAGATGTCTACAAGCACAGGTGACCCCAGAACTAATCGAAGAAGTAAAAGCCCGGAGAGAAAACAAAACTAAAGTTAAAATCGAAAGTAGCGGAGATATAATGCAACTAAAAGAATGGATTATTCTAACTAGATGTTTCAGCCCCACTGAATTGCTAAACGAAATGTACAAACGCCCCTCCCTCAAAAAAGAATTTGAAATAATCTACTGCAAACGAACATACGATTCAAACTTTAAAAAAGCTTTAAACTTTGCAGTTCAAGAAACTCTAGACAAGTTCTACCTTGACTTGTGTGCTGAGTATGTCGACGAAAAAAACGAATGCATGTCCCCCTGCGCCAGCGCAGATGTTGTTGAAAAATGGTGCAAATTTCAAAGAATTGACCCCGGCGAATTCTGTAGAACTATTATTGACTTAATGGACCGTAAACACAGAAAACTTAACTGCGTAGTTCTGCAAGGAGCCCCCAATTCAGGAAAAACTTTCATTTGCAAATCTATCGAAAAAGGATCGGTTTTCTTCGCGGAAGTTACACAGGCAGTGGCAGGATACTCATTTATGTGGATGGACTGCATTAACAAACGTTTCATTAGCATAAATGAACCTTTTTTTACTGACTCTGCAATTGAAGAACTTAAAAAGGTTCTTGAAGGAACCGGATGTCGCGTCAAATGCAAGGGCAAAGGTGACGAATACCTCAGACCAACCCCAGTCATGATTACCACAAACGCAGATGTGTGGTGCCAATGCCCAGCTGCACAGCCAGCAATACAAGCAAGATGTCTGAAAATATTTGATAAACTTGAACCATGTCCTTTCTTAAAGTTCGTAGATAAAGACCTACATCCAAGGTGGCTCGGAATCCTCAGCTTGAGATACGCCCGACAAGTTCCAGGTCCCATTGAATTCGATGACTCAGATGAATGCGGCTCACCTTCCCCACCACCCGATACTGCGGCCCGGGTACTGACGTCGAGGAACAAGATAAAGCCGGAGGACCACTCTCAGACCTTGACGCAATTTGTCGCCAACACGACATCGACACCGTTAACTTGGGCCCCGAAAAAGCCGACGAAAAGTTTCTTGCACAGGCACCTAAAACAGGTTGGTGGGGAAACTTCTTTGCCGGAATCATCAGTGCGAAAGGAACTCTTCGAGGACTCCCCGGCAGCGACTACCTCCCAGGTGAAGGATACCCCAACGTCCAAGTACCGAAACGTCCACTGGAACAGACTCCGCCGGATTCCATCGAACCAGTCAACAAGCCCCCAGAAAAGAAAGCCAACAGAGAAGAATACGGAGGACAGACAGTTAAAAAGAACCTCAGCGAACAATTCAAAGAGATGGGAAGCAGAAACAAGCCCGGAGGATCAGGAAGCAATGAACTCGCCGCACACACCGACCCCACCCCACAGTCCGTCGATTCTGGACAAGGAGGAGGAGCAGTAGACAGCGACGTACAGATGACACCTGTACATACAGGTAAACAAATTGTTTTTTTCCAAAAACTATTTTGGCACTATTTCACTATTCCTGTAACATATTCACAATCACCCACAGGAGAAGACGATGATATTTTGCATGGTTTCAGTACTATCCCATACCAACATATATGTTCTAGTTTAACCCCCCGAAATTGGCAATATCTTAACACAGCTGCAAAGCGATTCAGAGTTCTAACCTTTGGCTTTAAAGCTTCACATTTCACACCATTTAAAAATGATATTGACGCCACAGGAGGAGCAGTTGGCCCCAAAATAACTTACATGGTTAATAGCTCTCTACAAACTTTTATTGACAAGGGTTACATTTTACCAGTCAATACAGGTCTATCTCTACCTAACAGTAATATGATGTTCCCAATTGCAAACCAAACAGATGCCCAATTAAGACAAGTTAGCTGGAAAAAGAACATGGTTGTTCCCAGTTGGACTGCTAATACAAGTTACACAGCATACACAAATTCAGGATTAATTCCACCATTTTCAATAGAAAACAGTAATGAATTCGAAATATTATCTAATGACGGAATTTTCAGTTTCGAACATACACTAAAACCCCACGAACTACAATGGAGATCAGGAATTTACCCCACAAATGCAAATAAAACTAACAACCCAGAATGGGCAGCAAACCCCTTAGGAAGATGGGATGGAGTTTTCGGAGAAAAACAATCAGCAGACGAACCAAACTGGTCCAGATGGCAACAAAGAGTCATAAACCCAATTCGACCAGCCCCAGATTGTTTAATTAGACCAAACCTATTATTCGACGTTAAAAAAGAATTAGATCAAATATGGTATCAATGTTGCATTAAATATCATTCATGGGTTGAAATAGATATGAATGACTGTTATAATAACCCAATATGGCCAACAATATTCGATAAACCAAATACAGATAATGTTGTCGATATATTTAACACTAGTGCTTCAAGGTTAGTTAAAGATGCAGAACTACAATGCTCAGGAGGAAACCCAATACCTATGGTTTCTGGTCCTAAAAAGCAATCTCTTGTTTTATAGGAGAAATTGAAGAAAGCACAGAAGAAGATGAAGAAGAATTTATGAACTTTTTGCAAAAGTGTATAACATTTTTATTCTTTCTATATGCATTATATATATTCATTATATGTTATTACTCTGTAAACAGAACCTAACCTCCAGGTAATAAATTACCTGAGTTGTAAACAATGTAATAAAGGCACAACAGCCATAGTGGGAGTAACAGCCCACCTGATGAGTCCTATAGGGGACGAAATGGCTATTTTAGATTTTGGTTAGATAGCAAAAAGCTCTGTCTGGAAATCCCACCATCCAACATGCGTAGCAGCCTAGCCGCGGTAATATAATTTTTAAACTAAAAATTAAATAATGGTTTTGTGAAGGGGGGCTGTGCCCCCCTTCACAAATTCACTCTTTTAATTTTTTGGACTGGAGAGTGGTCGTCCGGCTGCGACGCACAATTTCAGGTTACCGCGCCCCAACAGAAGACTTTTTCAAA
>BGPR01040480.1:0-13940 GCA_013235015.1 Araneus ventricosus | reverse complement strand
ACTGATAAATAAAGTTAACTTGTGTATTTTTACGCTTTACAAGTCAGATCATTGAACATATAGCTACGACATTTGGCAGGAACACAGTTTGGAGGGTAGGAATGAACATCTCGGATATATATATATATATATTTGAAATTCAAATAATTAAAAATCAAGCGAAAGCTTAGGGTTTTTTCCAACACAAATGTGATTTTCAAATAGTTTTAAAATTCAAAATATTGCATTTTCCATAATACCAAATTCGTGGACAAAGACTTTTTTTTCTCCGATTTTAACGTACTTTTATAGATATTGTTTTATATGATTTGCAACAATAATTTTCATTGTTGTAATAAAAGAAAACATACGATACATACGAAAACCTACATAATTCCGTTGCTTCTGACTCATTTCAATTCTTTTTTTGTCAAGCATTGTGATAAGAATATTTTGCTTCAGGTAGAACATAACATTTGAACAGCTGCGATTAAAGGCTTATTCAAGCGCTAGCGAAAATATACGGTAACATACAATATAATATGCATGAGGTCAGACAGTGTCTCAAAGTGCGTAAAAGCAGTAATCGCATTTGTAGAAACTTTGAGAGATGTTGCAAATAATGTTGTTTCTTTCATATCGAATCAGAATGAAAGATTTACTGACATAATTTCGTTTACTTCTATATTTTAAATGACCACCCATCTTAACACTCTGAGATTTGATAGGGTTTGAATATGAATTTTGTTCTGTTATTCACAGCAGAGTTAATATAACTTTTTAATAAACATACCATATAAATAACGCATAATACTGGATAAAAAATAACAAACAAAAAGCTATTAGTATATTGTTTTGAATATTTTTATTTCTTTGTCTAATCTGTGGAAAGGAATGTACCAAAATACCATTGCTTTGAAGATTCCAAAGGAATAATGTATTATGAAATAGCAGAAATTTCTGATTGTGAATATATTTTATAATTTACAGAAACGTTACTATATTAGCATCGAATTTAATAAGTACACACAAAAATGAAAGAACTAGAATTCATGAATTTATATAACATTTAACTGAACATAACATATATGTAAGGTGTCACACTGGTTGATACAAAAATAACAACCAAAAAGATGAAGATATATTTTTTGAATATTTTTGTTCCTGCTTCAAGTCTTTGTTTCAAAGGATGTATCGAAATGTTCATTCAGAATACTGATTGCTAATCTTAAATGTCTTTAGTTGTTTTCTTTTTTTCAGGGGCATCAAAAATCTCTTCGTCCAACAACAGAGTGGAGAAGCCACCGTGGCCTGGCAGTGAGGTCTCGTTTTACTTTAGTTTAGTTACAGTAACATCTTATTTTGAAGCAATACAATTGCTATTCTAGGACGGATCTCGTTATTTTGAGCTATGGCCGGATGACGGTGACGACATCTGAGCCGGCACCCGCCCTTCGAATTTCCATTTCACATCAGCAGGGAGGACGTTTGACCCTCGAAGTCAGATTTAGCGTGCACTAGATTCACATGCACGGCATATCTTTGATGGAAGCAGGCTTCGACCCAGGAACACTTCGACCTTGAAGTCAGTATCTTACCACGAGGCAAACGCGGCACTAATAAGATCTCGGCTTCGGATCAGATGATCGCGAATTTGACATTTGATGTCACCGAAGACCCACTCTGTATGGGAGGTTAGTGCACACTAAATGTGGCGTGTGAGTCAAATGGCGTCACGTTCATGTGGTGTGGAAGTTTGAGGAGTGCAGTGCCGGCACAGATGTTACCCACGTCATCTATCCAGGGTTCAAAGATATGATCTTCATTCAAAAATAGCCCTCGTATACTTTCAAGAGAGATATCAATATAACTAAATGAAGCCACCAGCGTAGAAGTTAATGAAGGAGTAAAAAGACAAGACCGAAGATTAGTGCACCGCGGTATATTGGTGGCAGATTCTCAGATTCGGGACCCGGTCCCGGCCAGGGTCGGCCATAACAAAAGCGACGCCTGGTAGAAAGTTTGTTTGCGGGGCCTTGAAACTAATTTCGTGAAGCAAAATATTAATTTATTGCATTTTGCTATTTATTACACTGCGCAAATTGTTATATTAAGGAGTTTCGGAACACGTCAAAAAGATAAACAATTAAATGATTTGATTTATGAAAGATATTTTGAAGGTGATAAAAGAAATTGTATCTTTATAAAAAATAATTCAAAATAATAAAAAAATATTGTTCTTATATATGAGAAGGAATTTTCTGTAGATACGACGGTCATTGATAAGGTCAATATATTTTTCAGAACAGTCACATAATTTTAATACAGTTCAGATCAATTAATTTTTAAATGAATGTTATAATATTCATTTTTGCCCCTGTTATGCGAAGCTCGACGACAAATTGTGATTTCATTAAATATATCAATTCTATTCAATTTGTCATCCAAACTCGCATTTAAGTCTCTGCTTTTTCAGACAATTTGTGAATAGCATCCTAATAACATAAAAATTCTTACGATACCCCATATTCGTGACGAGTTTCCAATCTCTTCTTAAAAGAAAAAATGTAACTATAGATTATGACTAGAAGTTATTGAATTTCAAAATATTCTTTGACAGATGGAACAGCTGATCAGTTCCTTAAAACCACAACGGTTTTTTTCAGCATGTTCTTTTATTCTTCCATTCAATTGTCACTTTTATCTAACTCTGCCACTATTTCCTTTGCAGTTGTTAAAAGAAGATATGAATCCCTATTCACGAAACTTTTAAAAAAAATTTAAAAGGCCTTCTAAATGTGAATTTGTATAACGATATCTTTATTAGAATTTTGAAATATATGGCTCGTAGTATTTCCTTCATTCAGTATGTCATTCCAAATAACTAAACTTAATAAAAATTCAAATGAAGTTTATTTTCGGCTGATTGGATTTAGGATTTCTTTTTCATGCCAATAGTAGTATATTCATATAAAAAATTCAATTCTAGAGAAAATTGCAATAGTTGAGTGAGATCTCACTGATTTCACATATTCGAAGCGACATTCTCTCGTCTTTTCTGCAGGTAGTTTTGGAGCAAGATCGATGAAAAGCTTTTTTAATATGTGCATTAGGGTGGATCGAAAAGTATAGGAAAAAATTTTTTTTTGAATTTTTTTTGGCATGGGGCGGGAAAGTTGTGTCTTAAGTATGTTAGTTTATATAATTTTTTTTATTGAAATTCATTCATATCTTCCGGCGCCCCAAGCGCCTCAAAAACAGTTAAAAATTGAATTTTTTATGAAAATTTACAATTTTTTTTGTTTTGTTTTGAAATTATTTTTGGCATGGGGTGGAAAAGTTGTGTCTTAGGTATATTAGTTTACATATATTTTTTTATTTAAATCCATTCATATCTTCCAGTGCCCCAAGTGCTCCAAAAATAGTTAAAAATGACATTTTTGGGGGGAAATTTATAAAAAAATATTTTCAAAATTTCCTTTAGCGCCGGGTAAGAAAGTTTTGTTTTGGGTATATTAATTTGCCTTTTTTTTATTATTATTAAAGTTCATTCATATCTTCTGGTGGCCTGAAAGCCCCCCAAAAAGATAAAAATTGACATTTTTACAAATATCTATTAAAAATTGTGAATTAATGAAAAATATATGAAAAATTGGCAGATTATTCAAGTATTAAAGTGTAAACTTATAAATAATTATAATTTTATAATAATACATGAAGTATAAATTTAATAGTCAAAGCAATAAATCACATAACTTATAAAAAGTGAACTTAATCATAGATTTTTTAATTCTATTAATTTGAAGATTTACATATTTCTAAAGGATGCAATCCTTTTTGTATTATAATGCTTGATAAGACTTCTTGATTGTATCCTATTCAATATGAAGCCGTGTCTCTTCTCTTCTCCATATACACTTTCCGACGCTTCAGACACTATGAGAAAACACCTTTCTACAGCTTGGGTATGGCATGGATATTTTGACCATTCCTCTGTCTAACTTTTACCATGTTCTCTATTTATTTAAATGGCACATTCATCAAAAGAGGTGGTTCAAATGTCCAACTCGTTGCCAGTTAATAAGTGCAAAAAGATCCTTTGCTTTAAAATCTATTTTTGGTACTTGAAAAATTCTTATTCTGATAATCCTCTGTTTTCATATCTAGCACAAATTAGTTTTCGTAGTGCTAAAGACCTTATATTCTCTCTGTTATTTGTGAGAATTGACAATAGCAAATTTTCTGGATGACAAAAGAAGCTATTTTGTTTAATAAAAGTGTGTACTATATTTCTTAAATTGGGTCCCAAATATCTAAAAAATGAAATAAGTCTCCAAATATGCAGCGCTCCTTCTGTTATGGAGGGATTTGTCTTGACATGGAACCATACAGTTTGCATATACCTTCATAATATATGTTACAAGAATAATAAGATTGTCAGATAGTTTTTCTGTGACTACATACAACCTTAAAATTCTACCTGCAATTGTTAGCCACCTTGAGTGAACAACTGGACCAGGCTTTCTTAATGCCAGGTCAGAATAACATTCACCACGTGATATCGCTAGGCAAATATCATATAGATATTGCTGATCATTGCTGAGAACCATTCTATCTCTATTATGTGGTATATTCTCCATACTTATTGAAGAAAAAGGAGCTACAGGTAGTTCCTCGTAGGTTTTGATTGCTTTACGAAGTGGTCGACAAAATTCTTTAGGACCAGCTGTTGCCCATCTAAAGAATTTAGAAGATGACGGAGGGGTAACTCATTTGTTTGAAGCAAACAAATTCACCGTTGTAATGGTCTATTGAGGCGAGTTCCATCAAGCGAATAATACCTCCCTTGTGCCCAGTATTAACATTTGTTCCATCGCCTCCAAATACTGTTAGCCCATTTAATCACATATTATGTGTTCCAAAAAATTGAGTATTGCTTCTTTTATGGCTTTAGCTCCTCCTGTTGCAGCAGTAACATGTCCGATATACACAGGTAGGTTCGTTTACAAGAGTGTAATGCTCCTCTTTCGTGGTCTTTCGGTAGTACCTTGTGTCCTTCTTAATTAGCACTTTTGTGTTTTCTTTCCTCCCATCGAAATATAATCCGGTTAAAAGAGACAAAGACACTGTTAACTTAGTAGACTTTGCAATTGCATTTTAAAGCTTTTTACGCTGTCTACGAATTTTATTGCGATCTACCACATGCGAAGCCTCTCCTTCGTGTACAATTCCAATGTCTTGTAGAACAACACTGGCAAATAAAGTAGCTGTTCTATCTGAAACTCCGTATAGATCACATTCCATTGCTAAGATAAGGAAATCTAAACGATTTTATGATTGATATTCCAAGGTAATTACATCCGTATCTGTATACAAGGACGAAGACGTAGTGTTGAGCTCAAGCAGCTCCTTTGATTGAGCATGAGCAACATCAGTTTTAACCATTTTACGTTTTATTCTTTTGTCTTCCATCTGTTTTCTTTTTTCCTTTTCTCTTTTTTTCATTAGCAATTACTTCCACTTCTCCAATAACCATTTTCCTTTCTAACATTCGATCTTTTATAAACAATCACTTAGCAGGTGAAATGTTCATGTCTTCTTGAAATTTACATGTATCGAAATTTGTACACTTACAAAATGTGATATCGAACAAACACGATATTTTTTCAGTACAATAATTTTCCAATTTTTGTTGGTATTTTTTATCATTCCTTCGCCCTCTCCTCTACGTTTCTCCTCGTAAAATCGTTTCTTTAACACATTTTTAATTTTTGATTTTTAATTCGAAATTTGCATAAAAAATATTTTTTTGCAAATATTTAAGCGTTTGGGGGCACCGGAAGATATTAAACAAAGTTGAAAAAATTTTGCATATATTCTAATACACTTAAAAGACAACTTTTGCACCCTATGCCGATTATTTTATACAAACTTTGATTTTTCGATCCACCCTAATGTGCATGCACATTACAAAACTTGCAAAAATGATATATATACTCTCTTAAATCACGAAAAATGAATTTTAAGAGAAGATGGTTTTCAAATGTCTAAGAACAAAATTCAAGTTATGGCTTCTACCGAGCATATACAGACAGATGGTGTTCGCCCATTTTTAAAACGATTTCGTTTTGCTGTAGGTAAAATTCATTTGCTTGTAAAAATTTATTTTTACAATAATTACATTTTTGAAGCTATAATTTATCATTTTCAACATAAAATTTTTGTTTGCATGCAAAACGGCGCTTTTAAAGAAACGATGGATGGAAGGCTACATTTTTGTTCCTTATCAAAGAGAGTTCTTAAATCTTGATCTCTTGATCTTATTCAGTCGTTTAAAGACGTTATGACATGCATGGTGATAGGGCATACTGTCAGCAGTTTTTAATTTTGGTTTTAGGTGTAACTTGTCCATTTTTTAAAGAACTTTATATTCTATCGCACACTTAGAGTTTGTGTTGACAATTTTTATTCGAATAATTTCTTTCAAGCTGATGGTGTTCCACAGGGAAGTGTTCTCAGTGACACTCTTTTCATGTTACATCTTAGTCAAATTCTTAATCATTTGCAATCCATGGTAGTCCATGGTAGCCTTTATGTTGATGATCTACAGATATCGCCTCACGGTAGTAACATGCACTTAATAGAGCGACAAGTACAAAATGCAGTCAATAAGCTGGTTGCGTGGTGCTATAACAATGGACACACTATCTCTATTGAGAAGAGTAGGTGCGTACACTTCTGTAGAAATCGATTCATTCATCTATATCCGAATATTCCTATTCGAAATTCCCCTATAGCTATAGTGAATAAACTACGATTTTTGGGAGTGATATTCGATCGTAAACACACCTTCCTTCCGCATGTTTTACACCTGAGGAAGAAGTGTGAAAAATCTTTAAACATCTTGAAAGTACTCTCCAAAACATATTGGGGGTGCCGATCGAACCTCCCTACTCCGTATTTATCAAGCTGTCATTCTCTCATGCATCTATTACAAATGTGTGGTGTATGGATCCGCCCGGTTCTGCTGCGACTGGATACCATCCACCACTCTGCTCTGAGGCTCTGCTCTAGAGCTTTTCGGAACTCTCCAGTAGAGAGCGTGTATGTTATTTGTTACCAGCTATCGCTTCACTTAAGGCGTGAAAGACTATTTGCCTTATATTTCTTCCAAGCAATATCTGTCTCGAAGCATCCCATTAATTAATTGACACTGCTAGTTGGTTTGCGCAGACTCTATGATGCTCGTCCCTCTCGCATTCTGTCCCTTTGTGAGAGATTCAAATGACTCTGACCTTACTAATTTTAAAACTAAATCTGTTGACTTCTTTTGTTTCCCGCCCTGGGATATTCCCCAATTCTCGGTTTTGAATCCATTTTCAAGTTTTGATAAATCTGAAATTGCTCCTGTTGTTTCCCAGCAACTTCTCCTCTGTCATCGCTCACGGTTCTCTTTCATTATACCAATTTTCACCGGTGCACAGTGTGTTATTTTCGTAATCTAGAGGGACAAAATTATTTAATCCAAATTCAGTGGGTTAAATAAACGATTAAGGGTTTTGTGTGATATATAAAAGCATGATAAAGGTTTTAGACATATATTTTAACATAATATAATTATGAATAATAACAATATAACATGATTGAGGTTCAATGCACAATGAAATAAAGTAAACCATAAAAAATTATAAGTATTTAAATTTGTAATTACCAAACAAGTAGAAATACAGATATGAGAAGTATTATATAATATTATACATATAATATAAATTAGATGATTATTTGGAATCTAAATCATCTTCTTCGAGATCATTTTCAGATTCTTCTGCATCAGAAGATTCTGATAAGATTGCGTTTGTCAATTGGAGTTGGAGCTCTTATTTCCAAGAGCTCACGTACTTATTACTGATTTTTCCACATTTTATTTTTGGACGAGCACGCAAGTTTAATATAAATGGATCTGAAGTTAATAATAATCTATTAATTAAATCTTTATTCATATCAATCCCTGAGGTTTTCCTGGTGAATTGTTCTCAAAATTTCCTGTTGTGCTTATTTCTGGCCTCTTGTGCTTCTTCCAAAAGTTGAACTATTGGAAGAATACATGAACATACATTGGAAGAAAACTTTCCTCAGAGCAATTTTCTCTTGAAAATTTCTGCTTGTATCTACTTTGTTCCGCCCCATCGCAACCCCACTTCACAATTATGTCAAGAGTTCTCATGTCTCTTATAGATTAAAAGGCATCTTCTTGCACTTTGCAGTCACATAATAGTGTGGTCAATTAGGGATTGCAATTTTATTTCTGAAAAGGTTTATGTTACATTGACGTCACTCGGATACCACAACTGTTTTGAAGTTTTAATTTTATGATAAGCTGAATACATGTTCTTATCTATTTTGTTTGCTGCCGTATTACTTTATATTGATGTGTTCACAAATTGGAGTAGACTATCAAAGCTAGCACTTGGTCTTCAGAAAGACAACTTTGCTTTGGGCTTGAAAACCGCTTCCCCGCTTTTTTTATTGCTGTTCCTCTTTTGGGAGAAAAGTCGCAGAGTTCTTTTACAATTGCTGCTGAATCTCTTTTGCCTTCTCTGAGAAGCTGTACTTCAGCAGCCATCGATATCTCTTCCTGTCTTGATGTTCCCAGGATGTGTTGAATTCTCCGTCTTTTTGTTTTGGTGCTGCAACTTTCGAAGTCTTTTTGTGGTCTACCGGTTCTTCTACTCGATCCAGGATATGAAATAGTTTCTATAATCGCTGTGGCAATATCAGGAAATGATATACATTCAACTAACCACAAAGAATTCATTTTTAGGAAGTCATCCCTTTTTCTGCCCGACTTCAACCACTTTTATTCAATTTTCTGGCTTGAACTTCTGATTATAAATTTTAAACTTTTTAAATGTCTTCTGAAAGAGACAGGGCACCAAATTATTGTAATATATAACTTAGGAAACTCAAAATTTGAGTAGTCGTCTGTAATGAAGGAAAATTTGTATGACTTCCGCAAATTTCCGCATTAAAATTTTAATATATCCAATAACTTACAAGTAATTCTTTCAGGAAAACACAATTACACATTGGTATAATGCGATATAATATACTAAAACTCAAGTTCAAGCTGACTTATACGTTTTTCTCACTCGGAGAAAACTATGATCAATTCTTATGGTGCTCATGATTATATAAAAACATATATTAAAGTAAAATCGTGTGTAAGCTAACCTTGATACTTCCACAAAAATAATATCAGCACACAACCACCACTAGGACACAGAAACACAGCGTATTCATCGAGCAAACTCCAATGATTGAAATGAACGCTTAGAACACTTGACCGGAAGAGCGCAGGTGGTCGGCCGCTCCGACTCTTTTGTCTAATGTTTGGTGCGGTTTCTTGAAATATAAACATTAGTTTTCCAGAAAATATGGTTTATTCCCTTTGCAAATATACGAAAATTTCTTTTGCGTAGAAAAGTGAGAAAATTGACTTTTGTCCCTCTAGATTACGAAAATAACACACTGTGCGGTGGCTTGAAATCAGATGGTTATGTTGGTTTTGGAATGATTTTTCTATCTATAACACAGAGCTATCGTCTGCACAATTGTTGTTCAGTATTTACCGCTGAGTTAGTGGCAATTTTCTGTGCTATTCAGAAAATTTCGCTTTCTACTCATAGCAAATTTATTATTTATACCGATAGTATGAGCCTTGGAAAAAATTTATCACTATCACAATAGGATGCATCCAACTGCTATCAGAATTATGTTTACTTTGTGGCTCCTGCAAAATGGGGGTAATAATATCCTCTTCTGTAGGGTTCCGAGTCATGTGAGTATTACTGAAAATGAAAAATCTGACTATGCTGCTAAATCTTTATTATTATCATATTCTGATTCTTTATTATCATATTCTGATATTAAGAGGTTCTTTAGTTGTCGGATCTTTTCTTCTTGGCAAGATAGATGGGACCTGCATATTCATAATAAACTATATTCAATCAAACTTAAGATTTGTTTACGGCCTATTCTCCCTATCCGTAAGGTTGACGTCAAATTGACTCGCCTCCGTATAGGGCATACTCATTTCATACACAGGCATCTTATCTTAGGCGAAAGGGAATCCAAATGCCCGCCGTGCCATGTTGGTTTTACTGTTCATCACATTTTAGTCGAATGGCCTGGTTTTAACTCTCATCGTGTTCAGTTCTTTCATTCATCGCCAATAACTATGCGAGACTTGGTGGGTGAGATACACCACCCAAACCGTATTAATTTTTAAAGACTATTGGCTTTTATACGTGCATTTAGCATCTTCGTTCTCTGATTTGTGTTTAATTTCGCTCATTTGTTTCTTTAACATTTTGACTTTCATTTACCTTCTATCGCATTTTACCCTTTATCTTTTTAAATATGAATTCTCTAAAATTTTATAATTTGTATGGCGCAGGTCAGCCTGGAATGGCTCGTGTGCGAAAAACAAAAACAAAACAGCCCCATTCGCGCAGGAAACAGAAGTATTTTTATAACTTAGTTACATACTAATGAGAATGTCAATTAATTAAAAATCTGCATATACGTTCGAATTATGTTGTAAATAGTCGATTTCATGAATCAATATTATCACTTTTCATACGATTCTTTCATTAAGAAAATCATTTCTGCTTGAAAATGCTATTGGAACAAATAGTACGCCATTAACATTATGGAATAGCACAGCCTTCAAGCTGGTTTTCGAGCCATCGTTGAACAATCGCCATTGTTTCGAGTTACATTGACAATACAAAGTAGACATTAAACCACTTATACCATTAAAATAGCAAAAATTGCTTTTGTGGGGAAAAACCCAATATTTCGTAATTTCGAAAAATGGATATGTTAGTGTTAGTTATGAAGTTTCAACTTCATCAGTTTTCATTTCCACCGCTGTATGATCAAATGTATAATTTTTGGGAGGATTTGATACTGGTATTTCATCATTATGAGGTACTGGTCTCATTCCTGAATGTGTGTTCTGGTGCTTTATGTTTACTTTTTGCACAGAATCCTTTAATTGTGATACAAAAGTAGCAGCCGTTTATATGATCCTTTGGCTCGCGCCACATCATTGGTATAGCAAATGGCATACTCTTTATAGTTAAATTCTGTTTCTACTCTACAATTATGAGTTCTATGGCAATAATAAGTAAAGCAATGTATTTGTTGATCAAGCGCATCTAAAAGAAAAATGTAATCTAGTTATAACTGCTATACGATAGTCTATATAATTCAAAACTTATGAATGAAATTCCTTAGAATTGTAGGGCGATAGAAAGTTTTGCAAACATATTCTGACATATAACCCTGAAATCTGTAAGAAACACGAAATGCATATTGAGGAATAGAAAATCCGGTAAGACTTGTTTTCCAGTGTTGTTAATGTTTCATTTTAAATTTTAAATCTCAGTTTTATGGTTAAGTGCATAATTTTTCGGAAGAATTTAATTACTTTCAAAACTGGCTCATAAGTGGAAATAAATTATGCTTGCCTCTGAAAAAATGCGACTCAATCTTCTGTACTCAATAACCGGTTAAAAGGCATGTTTATAAGATCATATTGACAGAAACAATGCTCACAAAGATATTATTAATAATCAATAGCTAAAAAATAACACATTTAGAAAACACTAGAATTTGGTGTTTACAATAACGGAAATTTATTAACAACGATTTTTTTACTATAGTCATACAGTAAGAATCATGATGATTATTACGTTTCAGGCAAACACTCTTTAATACAAATGTAGAAACAACTCCTATTTCAAGGGCATACGTTTGAAAATAAACAAATGCAATGAATTACTTAAGATTTTAGAAATACAAATTACTTGAAATATAATTTGTTCCCATAGTTTGATGTTGTAAAATAGACTTGAAAGCACTTAATAATTTCTTAGAGCTTACATTATATAAAATATTGTCACATTTTAAATAAAACAGAACATCTCTTTTATATCGGTTAGTTACACTTGCCGGTCCCCAGATGGGAACAGCGGGAATGGCAATGGGTAATTGAGTTGAAAAGAGAGCTTAGTTTTGCAGTGACGTGATGGAATATTTACTAGGAGGAAATTTCTCACAAGCCTTTTTAATAAATCTAAAATGCTCTCGAAAGTTGAGCATGTAAAATTTGAACCAAAGACATTTGCATTCAATTTATGGAATAATGAAACAAGAGTTTAGAGTTAATATAATTTGATCTTTTTTAAATAAAACTTACTTGGCTTTATTCATATTTATTGCAAGTCTTCAAGCACTGACCTCTCTTTTAGAATATTAAAAAAATCTGCAATTATAAAAGAACAAATTTTTCTAAGCTTGAATGAGGAGAGCCACACTATTATCAATAATGAAGCAATTGCTTATAAAATAGCACTGTGGAAAGTCAGTGTTGAATAGAGAAGAAAACTGAAGGCTCACTTTGAAGCAATCTTGCTAGTATTACTTCATTCCGTTTTATCTTTAATCTCATTATCGAATGCGGATTGTCAGTATTTCTAGTATGCCTGGTTTTTAAGGCAATGGAATACTAGAGTTACTTCATGAGCATATCTAGATCTTGTAACATTGGAAGATGTCAGACATAATTCGGCTACACCTGCAACAGTAATACCAGACGGAATAAATGTCTTTGTCCACCCCGACTAACTTTTAAGTAACGGTTTACATAGTAGACTTAAAACCATCATTCTCAATATATAAGGCATTCTTCATGACTGTAATTTTGTTTTCCATTTAGGAAACGCCATTGAATATGTTTTCCAATGCTGTAAACTTGCTAACCTGCAATGACTTCCGGTGCTTGGTTCTGATTTATCTTATATGTTACAACGATGGTTACATTCATTAGATATTTAAATACAGCTGGGGATGTAATCTCTTTTAAGGATAGTAATGCAAAATCAAAACTGCTTCTAAAATAAATGTTTATTTTTGTATACTTTCGGGATTTTATTATTCATCTGGATATCTTTTTGATCATTTGAATGATTTAAGATTAAAAGGCATCAGTGGAATTGTTTTTGCTGATCTTATTTACAAATTTCTCATACATCTATATTATGTCTGCAAGAAGCGTTAGGCGAATTTCAAAATGATTCGTGATAAAGTTGCATTATGACTAATTCCAATTTGAACTGATCAACTACTGGTGATCTTAAATTCATCTGGCACACTGGCGAAATCTAAATCGCTGTTTAGCAAATTTTGAGGCTTTTTCTCATTAGGTTTGATTTTAACTCTGAGACTGAGCAGGCACTGGCACTCAATGAACTATCTAAGTCACGAGTAACCTGTCTCAGCACCTCTTGTCAGTATTGCCCGAAAATGTTTTTGCCAGTATAGAAGAGCACAGAAGTTACTCAAACTTTTCAAAACGAGGTCGTTTGAGAGGTTATACACTTAACACGTAACGCAACATTTTTGAAATAGAGACTAAATAAGTGTGTCTTTTATGGGTCCTATTTTTATCATTAATGTGTCAATGATGTTTTTTTGCATTAAATTGTTCATGCTTTACAATTATGTTTTTAATTTTTTCCGTATCTCGTACCGTTTGCGAATTAAGAACACTAACTTAATTTTAACGCTAGGGGAGTAGAAAGTTTTTTATTACATAGCTAACACTGACTTTATTATAAATAGAACCACTTCTATTATTATAGCTTTAACCATTCTAAAGTTAATGAGAGCCTCAACACTTTAGTGAGAATCCCAGTATTAATAATTTAAACATTTCACTAAAGAATGGGGCCACACATAATTTGTATGGAAGAAATACACCTGAGACATATAGACGACTATACAATGTCGATATACAACACTTGCAGGTTAGACAGATTGGATAAAATTTTTACCAACGACTAACTAGGCATGATAAGCCTAGCATTTCTATTAACGAAATTCAGTAAATAGAG
>BGPR01040479.1:1483-13940 GCA_013235015.1 Araneus ventricosus | reverse complement strand
AGAAAATAATTCTTTGCACTTTTAAGTAGCGTAAAAATTATTTTTCTGCTGTAATATTTTCGGAAGTTAACAAAGAAAGACGTAAAATTTTGTTTAATTTTTAATTAATTAAAATTCGGTTTAAAATTTCAAAAAAAGTGCTCCAAAGTGCACATTTCCACCACCAAAATATTTTTTGTGCCAAATTTCGTAGTTCGAGGCCCAGTAGTCTTCCCTGTAAAGCGTCAACAGACACACACACGCATTCTCCTTTATTATTATTTGAGATTTATCAATGTCATAACAATAATTTTAGTGTCTGGAGAAATAATTTTTTTATTTTCTCTGGGAAAGTCCACAGACACATATATAGTTATTTTTTGGATGCACAGAAACTTCTCATATTTTTATACACCTCCTTGTATTTCATTTTTCTTCCATAAGTAATTCGACGACATACATTATTTTCCTGGCTTTTATTCTATTAATGTCATTCTCTTAGAAAAGAGTTTTATTTATCAGAAGTACCCGGTATCTTTTAAGAAGGATTATATTGTCAAGACAATATAGTCGTATATAAAAGAGAATTACAGGGGATAAAAGTCTATATCTATCATTAATTAAACTAAATGTATGTTTCGGTATTAATATATATGGCATCTGATATTCATCATCTAGTTATTAACTATCAGTTTTTACTATGAATTAAATTTCTTACCGGTCCATGACTCATTTTTGGTTAAACGGGCGATATATTTATTTTTCATAAAAATATGTTACAAAAATTTTAGAGAAAATGTTGTTTACACCGGTGTGATTACAGTTAGTCAATAGAAACAACCAGACTTTTATTTGAAAGAGATATTAAGTGAAAGATTAACCGATTTTTGAGATTTTCATCAATCTTCCCTTTAATGAATAAAATTTTTCTTTGATACCTGATCAACTGATAAGCCTCATTAGCTTGAATAATAAACCAAATTATACAAAATTAATTAAAAACATAAAGAAGTTTAGTTTCACATATCTCTGATTACAAGATCAGTTTTGTCCAAACTATTGTTTAATAACGCTGTATCAAAATAATATTTTTCTAAAAAAAACTTATTTACAGGTCATTTTTACCGAGATATATTTTATGATAATTTAATGTACAGGGCGGTCATAATTTATTGGACCCATTACAAAAGTTAATAAAAATATAATAATGTTACACCTGCGTTTTTTCTTTTAAATGACCGAGCAAACAAAAAATTTTTTCAGAAGGTGGCGTACCATTACGGCATTCTAAAGTTTCTACAGCGAGAGATTTCCACTCGCATTGGCTGGTGTGATTGATTTCACACCTGCGGCCCGTGCTTTCTTCGTTAGAGTGGCTCGGCTAGATGTGTTTGGGTAAGAGGGGAGTTTTCTTACAATTCGGACAATGCCAGCAGTCATTGTGGTTATTGAGGGGGAAAGTGAATTTCCCTCTTCTTTGATAGAGGAGCTCGGACGTTCCCATATTTTGAGATCACTCTATTTCAATGGCCTTAGGAATCAGAGAGTTAATAGTTTCGCAGATATTGGATCTCAGTATTGGAAAAAGTCCAATACTTTGCGACCACTTAGACCGCTGTAACGCCGTGTTATCTATCTGAGAAAAACCCTTTAAAAAGCGCTCCCATTTAAAAATAACCGTAGTTGTAACATTGTTATGATTATTTTTTTATTTTTGAAATGGGTCCAATAATTTACGACCGCCCTGTATTTTGAATTCGAAACTTCATTATTAGAGAAATGTGCTTACGTCAGAGCGTTTGAAAACTTCTTAGGGGTACTGGTTGTTCCAAATTAGCCATCGTGTAACTTTCAAAATTATCCTGATTTTAATTAAACTAAATTTAAGAACTAGTTTCTGCTTACAGCCTCAATCATTTTACATTCTGCTTCATCGATATATTTTTAGAATTCTTTGTATATTAAAGTTGAAATCTTCATTGAAACTCTTGCCAAAATATTTACTTTTATGGCAAATAATATCAATCTAAGCATGCAACAAAACAACAAATTTCAAAAAGTTTCATAATATTAATGGAACAAGAAATTTTCCTGAACTCAAGAAACAGAGCTGCTGAAAAATGAACTCAAAGCATTATCTTATCCAAAGCTCTAACATTCACATTTTTTTCAATTATTGATTTCTGGCATTAGCTCTCTATCAGGCATTTTTAGGCAAAAAAAAAATTAGTAAGTAAAAATGATTCTCCTTCTTCTTAGATTTTTCAAGAATGAAAAAAATAAAAAAAGAAGCTCAAGTATCAACTGAGTTTCCAGAAAACCCCTCCTGAAGTTATAACGCTAAGCTGTTTATCAGACCAAAAAAAATACAGAAAATAGGAATAAAGCAACAATCGCATAAAAATTTCATATTATCGATTTTTTAGGGCGCAAGCGAATCAAGAAAGAAAAAACAATTTGTTTTTGTGAATAATTTTTTGATTATTTTTGCTTCTATTTCCACCTTAATACTGTAACAGTTTTATACCTTTCAAGTCAGCGTTATTTTTGGCGTTATCTAAAGAATCGCGAATGTAACTGAAGGGCTGGAAAAGAATACATGTATGATACGGGTATGATAATATTTGATTGAAATTGATTGAAAGACGAGAACACACATTGATCGAGGAAATTTCATTTTTAAGGCTAACACGATGTGATGTTTGGCGAAAAAATGGTAACTCCTGGCATTACAAATGGATTTCGGTGACAAATAAAAAAACTTTGTAAATATGGGTCTGTCATAGAGAATAAATTGGGTGGAAGAATACATTTTTTGGTGGAAAATTCTTGTTTTTAGTTGCTATGTTTTGTGAACGAAAGATAATATTTTAGATTCAGAGAAAATACCGTCCTTCTATTTCGTCTTACAAAACTGGGGAAGAAGAAACGAAGAATTAACCAAATTTTAATTCGCATCGTTAAGAATAGTTTTCTTTTTACAGAAATCATCAACCTTAAAAATCACACTGAAGCATTTTTTGAACTTAATCTTCGCTGTTAAAATTTTTCAAAAAGAAATTTATGTAAGAAGCAAGTATGCGATGTTTTCAGAATGAGAAACTACAATTTTCTCTATGAATTAAAGGATTTAATTATTATTATCTTGTTGTTCCTAAATGATAAATATTGTACTTCTACTTTTTTTTATTTTCAATATAACTTATTTTCAGAATTCTGCAAAATATTTTGCGAAATAAGAATCACCATAAAAATAATTTAGCGTTTATTTATGCACATTTTTATAACAATATTTAAGATATTCTATATTTTTAAACTATTAATAATGCGAGAAAGATTTAGTTGTATTTATTGTATTGTTATTTAGTTGTATTGTTATTTTTGCATTTTCATCGCTATCTAGGGAAAAGAGGTTGACTAGCAATTTTTAACGATCTTATACATTGAAATTGTATCATTTTGTTTCTAAAAAGTTTTTAAAAAATTCTAAGACATAAAAAGACAAGGCTGATTTTAAACTTTTGAAGCTTCAGGAGCATGTCCTTTTAACCTTTGAAACACAAAATTATTAACTATAAAACTTAATCATTCTTAAAACTGTTTTTATGACATACGTAATCACCAAATATTCTTTGTCATTTTTACATGACGCTGTAATTTATTAAATTAATAGAACATTATAGTTGATCCTTTTGCTAAAAATTATATTTACAGACTATCTTATATTTTAAACTATTGAAGAGTTTGATGGAAATGGATTGAATTAAAGTTCTCAAGTGTTCTTGTGGAACAAAGTTATTATTCCGTAGTTAAGAATAAGTAGAAAGTCTTTAACTAGTTAACAATACATTACTACTAAATGAGTAATAATGACAACTGCTAATTTTCATTCATTTTTCAAAATTACATAGGTTTTGTAACATACATACCTAGTTTTATTTGAGAAATTATAAAGAAATCTTTAAAAACTCATGATGAAATTAAAAGTATTTTGTTATTAAATAGAGTTTTTCAATAATTTTTAACAACGCAAAAGAAGGGATTGTTATCCTACATACATTTTAATTCAGTAAAGAAGACTTTTTTTCAAGGATTACATTAAGAAGGTTTCTACATGGTTTCTACAAATATTTTTCATCTCTTCTCGAAAACAGAAATTGACATAATATCTTACTTTTACACAAGCAAAGGATTGTTTGACTAATTACAAGGGTGTTTTTTTTTTCATCCGACGATAGAGCCGCTAAACAGGCAGACACGTGGCAAGAGGTGAGGATGCGTGGTGGACGACCGCGCATATCTATAACCATAACCTCAACTACTGCCGACGACAGCTGGCCAGTTTAAGCTGATCTGTCGGCACATGAAACTGGCTAGTAGAATTGATGGCTCCGCCAAGTGCGAGTTGCATGGTGTTATTCGCTTTTTTTCAAGAAGAAGTTGGTTTGTGGAAAGCGATCAATGCAGCTGTTTCTTAACGGACTTTACGACGACTGAGAAGAGCCATTCTGACTTCTGGAGTTGTCCTCATTCATGACAACGCCCGCCCTCACAATGCTGTTGTGACCCAGTAGCTTCTGGAGCAATTTAAATGGGACGTGTCTGATCACCCAGTGTATATCCCCGACTTAGCGACGAGTGATTTTCATCTCTTCCCTGAATTGATGAACTGATTAAGAGGCCGAAACATCAGAAAAAGGGGCCTTAAAGTTGCTTTGAATCTCCTCATCGCACATGTCTTCTGGCAACGTTCTTCGAAGAGGGGATTTGAAACCTGGTCCACCGATAGGAAAATGCTAGAATCTTCTCTGCGATTATGTCAAAAAGTAACCATGTTTGAACATAGCTTTTGTTAATAAATTCCTTTTGTTTTCTACACTTCTCTTTTTATGGTGCACCGGAGGGTGGAAAAAAACGAACCTCGTAGGTTATCTACCCGTTCTGAAGTTACGGCATTAAAATGTTAAACCTTGGTCAGGGCTCGAGGATGACATATTCGCCGATACTGCCTTCGTGAAATTCTTAACCAACAAATAGTTTATCTATTTTATATCACAACATATCTCTCCCGTCAAGTATAACGGGAGAGATATGTTGTGATATAAAGTATTCATATATAAGCTATTCAGCTATGTCATGTATAATTTTTTCCTTAGCGTCATCTAAGTTTAAAAAGTAATTTTTATACCTATAGTTATGCAATACTACTCTTGAAATACGTAGTTGACGTACAAATATACGTAAGTAGTCAACTATAATTTTTAACTACATAACTTTACCACTTTCTAAGTATCGAGACCGATTTTTAATTACTTTTGTAAAGGACTAGCTTATTTTTGCTTTGTATTAATATTCCTTGAACCTTGTTGGTTATATATATAGGAGATTTTTATTTACTTCGTTCTTAAATATTTCCAAATAAGTTCAAGCAATTTTTTATCCCTTTTTTCTACATATATACATTTTGGCTCTGTGTTGGTCCAGAGAATATTAATTATGGAAGTTAATTACTTGACGTTAATTATAGATAGGTGCCAAAAGTTAGATTTATTATTCAATTATGAAATGCGTGCTTGATGCTGAAAAATGAAATACAAACAATATACAATCTTCTGTACCTAAGAATGCACCTACCTTTACTGTCTATTGGCCGAAGATGCAGGCATAGCTGAAAACATTTAGTACACTTGCAAATTGTGAGATCAAATTAGAGAAATTAAAACAGAGTCAAAAATTTTTAATTTAATTTTTTTTATTTATAAAATTTAAATTAGAATATTACTGCCAACAAATTTTAGAAAAATAGAAAATAACAAAATTGAACTGATGCACATTACCCATATTATATATTTTTAAGCACAATATTTATCAAATTAATAAATTTAAAAGATGCCCTTTTACAATGGCCATTATAAAATATGATTACATTGTACCAAAGTTAAGACAAGCTACATTGAATCATCTCATTATATACTGAAATTATTCTCTTCTTCATTTTCGAATTTCACCAATAATTCTGTGATATTCTTGAATTAGTGGAAGCACTTAACTGATATTAACTGATCACTTGCATTTGATTTAAACTTGGAAAACCAAGTTTACTTTCTACGGATTTCACTCGAAACACGTACTTGCACACACAGCTCGCAGCACAAAATTTTAAGATATTACCACTAATTGTTGAACAACAGAGATGAAGCGACACATACAGCAAGCCTTGTAGTTATACACAGATGATTAAGCTGTATTCTTTATGCGCACAAAAAAAATCTAGCAGAACTTCCATCAAGTTCACATACATAACGAAAAACGATGATTACGAGTGGCAGGCTGTTCAAAAGTATAATTAGTGTACTGCAGTCCAGGATTTTTTCACGGAGAGTTGAGTAACTTGGTCCAATAAAAGATCCTTCATTCTAACTTTTTTGGAAAGCGTAAATCCACAGCCATATCGCACATTTATTCTCGAGACGAACACAAAATGAATAATGAAAGCCATTTTATATTACAGATTGTTCTGGAAATGCGCCGGAGAACACACCATCACAGTTGTTTCGCTTACAGTATTTTTTTAAAGGAACACCAACGCAAAAATAATTCAGGTACAGATCCAAGAGGATTCAATGTTTTTGATTAACGGAAAAATAACCCAGGGGCAAGCCCCGAGAGACCCAACGGCCCTCGGGCCCACAGCTGGAAAAAACACCAACCTCTCGTTTAGTCAAGCACAAAAAAATTTTAATCACACAAAGGAATGTCTTCCGATCAGGCGACATTTACATTTTACGCACAAATACATCCGCGAAACAAGATGGAGAGTAAATAGTCAAGCTGCATAAATTTTATTTATAATTTAATTAACTTGAAACATTAAATGAAAAGACATCAAAAGTTAAGATAATTAATATTTAAGTCGATTACAAAGTAAATAATTAAGAAAATTTTAGGTATTTAATAAAACTGTTAAAAATTACCATTTAAATTTCAAAAGTTGCCAGAGATGCCACAAGATTCGAAAGAAACTCTGGTGGCGAAGAATTAAATAAATAAAAATACTGATAAAACCGAAAAATGACGTAGATGCAATTTTTGCAATCTAACACTCTGAAATGCCATTCACTACAGGCATAAGTTGCAATGGAAAAATTTTGTCTTAAAAAATTTTGCTTCTGAAGAATTTTTCTAATTGTTTTGGTATAACAAATTGAAATCAAATTATTCTCTTTTAATGCATGAAAAGACAAAAAGTATGTTTTATCTTTCAAACTATGTTTCGAATTAAAATAAACAGTAAATGAATAAAATAATCTAGAATTATTTTATTCATTTATTGTTTAATGATTTGAATTTTAATTAAATATTTAAATTATGAAAATGCTATAATATTTCTCAAATTTTTATTGAGTCCATGTACAAATTGAATAATATTGCAAAAGCCAAGAAGGAGAATTCTGGAATTTTAATGCAACAAATTCAGTAACTATTGTCAAATTATCTAGAAACAGCAAAAACTGTCGCAATACTGAAAAATGATACGTAGAACTGCTTTCTTTTAGTAATCAGAAATTCAATCATACATACATTCCAATTAAAACACATTTCATGTAGTGAAAAATCATTGCGTCATGGCAAAGTAAGTTCATATTAAAAAAAGATTTTTTTTTTCTAAAGTGATATTCAATAAATATGATTGTTTTAAAAATATCCACTGTTAATTTTTGAAATTATAAATTGGGGAGACCCAAATATTAAATATGTTGGGAAGAGGTAGCTAGGATATTTATAAATATTGATGCAAGGTAGAAGCCCAGAAATAAAATTTAAATTATAATATATATTGAACAATTAATTAATTCTGGGTATTAAATTATATAACAATAATAAGCCATTCTTGCAATATTGAAATAATTCACCTACCTTTGCTGACCTGAAAACCCTAGCTACATAATTAAAAGTTCATTTTCATATAGTGGTAGTACAATGCTAAAAATAATTAAACAAAAACAATTTTATTAAATTTTAAATAATTTTTTTATTTAACAATTATTGATATTGAAATTAATTACTGCCATAAAAATTTAGATAAATGCATAATATTTGATGCACAGAAATGAACATTTATCAAACAAAATAAAAATTAAAAAATTGTAGCTACACATTAGCACTGCAGGCCTAAGAATTATATTTCAGAACACAAAGTAAAAAAAGACAACCTAAATTTGATAGAGATGTAATGATGAACATTTTTCACTGCAACATCACAAACACTTCTTGAAATGATGAATATTACTTAAGAAAAAAGTGAATTTTTTTTATATTCACTTAATGATATTTTTGAGGTATTCAACTTGCACATTTTCGCACCTTCCTCGGCCATACCTCTAGGCCTGCATCACTCATTCAAAAAATCAAAATCGGAAAAAGCTGAAGATGAGAACAAATATGTTGAGCAGGAATAAACGTTAAAAAGATGATCACGATCTCTGTGATTAAGAGTACACACCACCACGATGAAAAATAAAAATGCTGTAGGCATTACCCACACTGCAGATCCCGCAAAAAGTGATGATCATTGAAAATCAGCGTTCATGGATTGTTCCGGCATAAAGAAAGAAATGCTTTCTTCACAACAGCACCTTAATATAATAGATTGTTCCGGAATAGTGTTGTAGAGAACTTTCCATCACGTCCTTCAAAGCATTCATCACCGAGTTTCTTCATACTGCATTCTTTTAGGAATACCAATGAAGAATAATAAGAATCTTCAGCTTCAGATTCAGGAATATATAAAAAACATTAACGGAAAATTAAATCAGAGGCAAGACAAGACAAGACCCCAGGCCCCACCGGCCCTGGGGGCCCGCAGCTGGAACAACACCAACCACTCGCTTAGCCCATCACAAAGGAATTCAAAAAGTAACGGAAAACGATTCCAGATACAGACGCCTAATACCTGATGACGCCAAAAACTTACGCGAGCCAAGATGGCGAAGAAATAGTCCCGTTGCAAAATTTGAATTTAAAAATTAATAAAGTTGAAACCTTAATGGAAACAACAACAAAAGTTAAGACAAATAATAATTAAATCGAAAACAAAGTAAATAATTATGTAAAATTTAGAAATTAAATGAAACGGTTAAAATTAATGTTTGAATTTCAAAATTAGCCAAAGTTGCCACAAGAAAATAAAGAAACTTTAGTGGCGAAGAATTAAATTAATTAAAAATATTGACAAAGCCGAAAAAAAGATGTTAATGCAATATTTGCAATCTAACATCACGTCTAACATCTCCCCCCCCCAACGGGAAAAAATTTTGCTGCAATTTGACTGGAAGCATTTTCCTGAAAACATATTCAAAAATTTACTCTATTAACGCATAGAGCATTATACACATAAATTTTAAAAAATATTGCATAATTATATACATATTTACATTCTTGCTTTTACTTTCTCCACTCTCCTCCAAGAAACCACAACAAAAATTTCAAAACACATCATAATACCATGTAAAAATTATGCCATACAATTTTATCCACAATACTAAATATTTTATCAAATTTATTCATTTATTTCTTCATTTCTTAAAAATATTTCGAGCATTCAAAACAATAGGAAAATAAATATGTCTTGATACAGAATTGAAACTCCCTGAAATAAAAGTCAATCAGTTGTGATGTATATAGCCTCAAAAGGGTTGCAAATTCATGCAGTATAATTTTTTTATACATAAAACTTCTTACACCTTCACTCCTATCAAGACCTATATCCTATTCACTACATTTTCGGACCAGCCTGACAAAATGAGTAAAATGATATAAAATGGAAGACATCACCATCATATACAGAATAACAATCTTGACATAGAAAAAAAAATAGTAAGAAACTTTTGTAAAGCTATATAATACATCTGTTTTATGTGTCGACACTTTTATGATTGGCATTTATCAATACAAAAAGAAGTAAATAAAATTCTATATCACAATTAAATTGTAAAACAATTATAGACATAAATGTTATTTTTAAAGAATTTTTTCTCTTTTTCACAACAATTCTTTAATTCCTAAGGTTTGGCCTAGGCTGCTCTTGTTTAAAAATTTTGCTTACATTAAGTTTCATTGTTTTGTTGTCCTTAAGACTCTTAATGACATAATTATTACTTCTTAAAATCTTTATAATCTCAAAAGGTCCTTTATATTTCTCCTGGAATACATGTGGATGAGAAAAATTCTTAACAAATACCTTGTCGCCCAAATTAAAATTTGGCACTTTACGACCCTTGATGTGCGGAGCATTGTTTTTGAAATATTGTTCCTCATTTTTTGCAAACTCATTTCTTATGGAACACATATTATTTCTGATATTTTTCAGATATTTTGATTCATTTTCAACAGTAATAGGTTCAAAAAAGCTATCTAAAGGTAGATTTTGCTTTCTGCCAAAAAATATTTCTGCTGGAGCAAATTTTGTTACAGAATGAATTGAATTGTTATAATACAATTTGAAAAATAAAAGTTTCTCTGACCATTGAAAAGTACTCTCACACATTGATGCCAAACTTTCTTTCATTGTTCTGTGAGCTCTCTCAAGTAAACCATTTGCCATTGGATAGTATATTGAAGATTTTCTGTGCTGAATATTTAACCTGTCGAAAAATTCCACCATCTCATTCGAGATAAAATTAGTGGCATTGTCAGTGATTAAAAATTTTGGAAGACCAAAATTGGCAAAATATTTGTTTAAACAATTAATGATAGTTCTAGAAGTGATGTTTTGTAAAGGATAGGCTTCTAAATATCTACTATAGTGATCAATTATAGTTAAGATAAAATTTTTGTTGTCGGTGGACCTAGGAAGTTTACCAACGACATCAATAGCAATACACTGACCTGGTGCAAGATTTCTTTTGGGAATCATTTGTGTTTGAGTTAATTTGGCTTTTGGTTTGTTTTCTAGACATTTTTCACAATGCTCACAAAAATTTTTTGTATCTAAGTACATACCTTTCCATTGATACTTATGTCTAATGAATTCAAAAGTTTTCCTAACACCAAAATGTGGAGCATGGGCAGTTTCAATACAAACTTTAATTAGAGATTTAGGAATTACAATTCTATTTACAATTTTCTTTTTATTTTTATGTGCATTTTTTATCATTAACAAACCTGAATTAACATCAAGAAAATATTGTTTACATTGTTTGTTTACAGATAAATCATTCATAATTTTGCTTAAAATTGCATCTTGCTTTTGTTCAATTGAAATGTTTTGCATGGAAAGTTTATCATTAGGTTGAAAAAGAGTGATGTTGTTTACATTTAAAGAATTTTCTTCCACAACTCTGGATAGAAAATCAGCGGGATTTAGACTACCAGGTATATGAGTGGGAGTGAATGAAAAAGTACCTAAATACAATAACCACCTAGCAACTATTTCTGGCTTTTTGTCAAGACTTTGATATTCAGTTAATGGTTTAGCATCAGTTAAGAGTTCAAATTTTTCTCCCAATAATTGATCATGAAAATGTTTGACCGAAGCATAAATAGCAAGCAATTCTCTTCGTATCGAAGGATATTTACATTCTGCTGGTGTTAATTTTCTAGAAAAAAATTCTAAAGGATAGTAAACATTGTCTTTCTTTTGCAATAATATACCACAAATAGCAATTTTACTAGCATCAGTAATTAATGAAATAGGCAAATTTGGATCAAAGTTTTTTAACGTAGGTTTTTTGAGAATGATTTCCTGCACAGTGTTAAAAGCATTTTCACATTCAACTGACCAAACAAATGGAGTATTTTTCTTTGTTAACTTTACCAACGGTTCAACAATACCTGCATAATCATAAATCAAACCTCTAAAATAATTTAGCATACCCAAAAACATTTGTACCTGCTTTAAATTTTTTGGCCTAGGAAAATTTGTAACTTTGTTTACATTCTGTTCTGATGGAGAAAATCCATTAGCATTTAAATCAAAACCAAGATAAGTAATTTCTGGTTTGCACAATTGCAATTTGGCTGGATCCAAAGTAAGATTAAATTTTATGAGTCTATCAAATACTGCTTGCAAAGTTACTTTAAGTTCACATAGGGAATCTGCTGCAATAATAATGTCATCAAGAAAAAATTGCACATTTTTACCTGTGATTCCATTTAAACATTTTGAAATTAGTGTGTGAAAATAAGATGTACTGTTTTTTGAGCCAAAAGGAAGTCTGGTCGGTTGAAAATTACCCATTTCTGTACAGAATGCAAGTTTTCGCTTATCCTCATCCCTCAACTTTAATTTGGAAGAAAGCTGACTTCAAATCCAAAACACAATAAATTTTCCTACCTGCAATGTTTTTAATGATTTCAGAAATTTTTGGAAGACAAATTTTGAATGTTTCAGTTATGCTATTAAGAAGTCTATAATCTACAACCATTCTGAATTTAGGTTCAGAATTATTGTCATTAGGATTTTGTTTTTTCTTAATGA
>BGPR01040478.1:0-13941 GCA_013235015.1 Araneus ventricosus | reverse complement strand
CACTTTTTTTAAAGGGAGATTAAGAAAAAACAGCTGTAGTGATTTTAAATAAAATAAAGAATTCTGGTCTAGCTCTGGGGGGGCTGCAAACCGATAGCTACCCCCGCCCCTGGATTCGCCTCTGATGTGGTAAAAATAAACCTCATGCAACTTCAAAACAGCGAAATGATGAAGCAGTTCTCAAGATTTGTAATAATGTATTCTGAATTCTCTTGTTTCTTCAAACAAGGTAGAAAACATAAAAACTGAAGAACAGAACGAAATATATTGGAATGTTTAGCTGAGAGGTCACATTATTTTACTCGTTTTTCGGTTGCATAGCTTCTATTAGTAATTTCTTGCTCTTTGCTGACAAAATGTAAGCGACATACTGAGAACTGGTCATTGCATTCAGAAACACACTGCAAAAATAAAACACCTATGGAATTGGAATCAGCGAAATTGATATGTCGGACCTCTATTTAACGAAGTCGCTAAATCCCTCCAAAAAGTTCGTTATATGGAAAATTCGTTAAATAAAGATTCACCTTTTAAAATACTTTAAACAACACAAAAAAGATTTTAAACTCATAAACATTAAATATTATTAAAAAAAGTAATTAATCACCTTTATTTTGTAAATTAATATCTATTTGTTTTATATATCTTACCCATCAAAAAGAAATCTGCAAGGAAAACAAGAATAAAGCAAAACATTGTCCGGGAATACACTGTATTTTAATTTAAAAAATGATTTTATATTAAAATTAATGAATTTTTATGACATTATCGCATTTATTATAACAATTAATTTTAAGCATACATCTCCACATGCGTCCTTAAATTTAATTACTGATCAATTCTGTTAATTTTGTCTTGAGTTTTTTGTTTGAAAAAGTGTTTTCTCTCATAATACATCTCGCATCTTTGCAATGCACCCAAAGCCCCTTCAGGTGTATTTTCTTCAAACTGTAATCAGCGTCGGGTAATCAGCGTCGGGTTGTTTCAAATGATTTTCGCATTCATCATACGAAGGTTTGTTGATTTCTCCATCATAATCATTTCCATCTACATCATCTTCGTCGTAATTCATTGCTGTATTGTTTTTTTCACAGTGTCCAAAATATTCAATTCAGTTAGTGTTCCCGAGGTTTCAGCTTCAGAATCAAGTGAAAGAAAATCATCAATCAGCACATCTACGTTTTTCTTCGATGCTCAAGCACTTTCCCTTTGACATTTTCCGGCTACAAGAACCGAAATTACCAGCACGACTCTGATCAACAATCTAGAAAACGGGAGACTAGTTTAAGGACACAGGATATCTCCATTAAGGGTGAAGGGGGGATGTTGAAAGTTTTTCTAGTGAAGTGAACAGTGGGGGGTGGGGTGGGGTGGATAAAGTTTTCACTTCCTGGATGAAATGCAAAGAATGACAGCGATTTTATTGCTCTCGGTGGAGTTAGGCGACTGGTAAAGCCAGTTCAGGGTCATTGATCACCATAAAATGTGTTAAAAGAAAATAAGTTTGGATTTTTCAGAAATATTTTGAGAAATAGGGGGAAAAAAATATTGGATCACTAGAAAAAGTTCGTTAAATAGAGAATGCACTTCGCTATTTGGTGGTTATTTTATGAAGAAATTCGCAAAATGTTCTTGGTTCCAAGGAAAAGTTCGCAAAATAGAGAAATTCGCAAAATAGAGGTTCGTTAAATAGAGGTCCGACTGTAGTTGATTTTGCTTGAATTCATCTAACAGCATTCTGATTTTAAAAACAAGAACAGAAATCTGAATATATTTTTTTAAATAAGAAAATATCACAGAGAAACCAAAACAGAATGAGATGCATATTTAGCAAAAATTATATAAACTTTACTTAGTATTTTAAAAAATTCTAATTTATTTTTATCGTTTAGTTTTAATATTTAACTCTTTTTCAAATAAAAGTCACTATTGTGGTGAACGTAGAGAAAGGTAGTAGCAACAATATGGCTATTATATTGATGTTCTTGTAGCTGTAAATGCGACTTCTTTTTTTGTTTGTTTGTTTGTTTTTAGCCTTTTTATTTAATTTGGAAAGGAGATTTCTGTTATGGCATGTTGTCATGTAATTTGTCCGATATTAATAAAAAACAAAGGAAAGAAGTTCATCCCAATATATTTAATGGCTTATAAAACTGTCATATATTATCCACCATAAACATTTCTCAGCTTGACGACGCAAAAGAGCGACATCACATGCTTAGGTTCATGTATCGTTTTATCTTGAAGTTGAAATTTGATAGAGAAGGCTTTGTTCCAAAATTCATTCGGTTTACTGAACTCACGTTCCAATGAATTTTATCACGTTAATGTTTTCAGAGTTATGAAATGTGGCAATAGTTTAATCACAGAACGTGTCTAAGGGAAAAGTTATCGATTTCTTGTACAACTTATGTATCGTGAATGCTTATTTTGATTCTTATTTCGACGAAGTGGCAACTTATTAATGCTTATAATTTTATAAAACATTTATTCACTTATGTTTGTTTGCTAGATGATGTTGATAGATGTATGTTACTACTAAATACGATATTTTTGTCCCAATTCTTAAGATAACGAACTAAGAAATATCACTTATAAGAATTTGTGGAAGCAAAATCATTCCCATAGACTCGGTGTTAAATTTTTCTGAGTAGTAGAATAAATATAGAGCTCTTTAATATTAATAAAACTCGAAGTAGTTCACAAAGAACAGTTTCACTTTTCTCTAAATTTTAAAACTTATTGTTATTTATAATTTTGAGATGTAGAATCATTAAATCTAAATTTATATAGATGACTTTTAGAAGAGGAGGGTTTAAGTTAATAATGATAATCCACTTTAATTCTTAAACTTCGTCAATAAGAACAAAATTATATACAGAAACTTTACATCTTCCTTGATTGAAAAGAATAAAAACGATGACATTCCAAAACAACCAACAATCACATTCACTGATCGTTTGTGAGCATTTTAAGCCAGGAGGAAACGATGGTTAGTGTGCTTTATGCATTTTCTCAAGACTCAAAGCACATGTTCTCCCAAATATTTAAATAAGCAATTAAACCCGACAGAGTTTTAAAAAACCAATTTGTGATAAAGAGCATTCGGTTTATTAGATGGTCGAATTCTTCAACATTATGCAATATCTTTTTTTTTTTTTTCTAAGATTGCGTTCTCGGCGTTTTGTTTTTTGGTGGATTTTAACGCAGGTTGTCTAGAATAATTAATGTTTTTTTTTTTTTTTCTAAGATTGCGTTCTCGGCGTTTTGTTTTTTGGAAGGGGGTTATTTGTATAAACCAGACGCACTGAATGAGTTTCTCGAACAAGCGAATGCTTTTACAGGACTAACAATATAAATTTAAATGGGCCCAACTATCTATATTTGTATGTTTAGTAGATTATGTACCAAATGTATTTTCTTAGATTATGTGAAAACACATTTAACGATTCGTACAGGAACAAACCATTTTGAGAATGAAAATGAAGTGCGAAAAGTTAAAAGTCACATCCAAAGAAAGGTAAATGCTATTAAACTCGAAAATGCATAAACACTCAAAAAGATTGCTCATCAAATAAAATCAAAACATTCACGATTGTTTCCTTGCAGCTCTGCAAACACTAGGAATTTCATCAATTGAAATGTGCAATCCTTTCACAGGGGCATGTCGAATGAAACAAAAATAGGATTCAGAATTCTATTTTTAATGATCAGTGTGTGGTGTGTTCCCTGAAGTCATTCCACCCTAGGATTTGGCACAAAACTACTCCAGATAATGAAGAGTTAATGAAAGGCATACCTGTTGTGTGAGGGGGTGGTCAACAGGGAGGGTGTGGATCCGGTTTTCAGGGAGGAGCCGCCTTCTTAATTCTTTGGCAGGGGAAAAAAAAGAAAAAAAGAAGAAAAACAAAAAAGAACAAGCAACGGGGCAACGTCATCATTATTGATCGACAACACCGCTTCAAACATATAGAACATCAGCCAGAGATATCCAAGGTGACCTTTTAATTTCCGCTTCATGTTAAGAACTACCTTCTCTCATTATAGACTTTTTTCGCACTTTATTGGATTATGTTCCATCCAGGTAAGAAATTGGTGGACCATTGATTTCTTCTTTTTATTTATTTATCACTGGGTTTCTTAAAATCGATTTGTAACCCCTGGAGCAATTTTTTTTTCTCCCGAAATTGTGAAGTTAGAGAGTCAGAAATATCATTGGACTGGAGGTGATACCAGTGAGAAACTATTTGATTCAATAAAACAAATTTTTAGAAGAAATCGAATTGTCGAAATGTAGTTTTGGAAATGAAATGGCGCGCTGGGATAAAGTGTAGAATATTGTTTGAGATAGGTAAATTATGCCTTGTAAAAATGAAATATAAGCGCATTAGAGTTTCGACTTGATTAATGAATCAATATAATTATGACAATTTTTATAAATATAATTTGATGTCAGAATGATTCGACTTTTCTCTGTCGGGTAATCTGCAAGGCACTAATACAGTAATCCCAGGTAGTAAAGTAAAAACTACTCCATCAATGTTGAAGAATTATTTAGCTTATTATACTTATACTCCAGGAGCAAGCCATTAATTCCTCTTAACTTATTTCCTTTACAGATCATGTCATTAAATATTGCCTGTTCGAATTTCGATTATTTTGTTGTTATTAATCTTAATCGTGTGCATTGTTTGAATGCAATGCTGGTCTGGGATATTTATGTCACTTTTTTCAACACTGCCTTTTTGATGCTATATAAAAATTTATTCAGATTTATAACATGTCTATAACGCAGTGGCGGCGAAAGTGGAGATAGTAAAAGTGGGGGAGACCAAAAAATTTATAGACACCTAAAAATACCCTGGAGCATAGGGGAGGGGTAGACAACAATTTTTTTAAAATTTACTAACAAAATAAGCTAGCTTTCCCAGTCACTATTGTGTTTTCATAATTCTTAGTTCTATGCAGCTAAAATGAAATAAAAATGTAATTTTTTTCGCAAAGAGTGGGTTTCCCCCTCTCGCTCCCCGAGTCGCCGCCAGTGGTATGAAGCAGCTCCCACCCCCCAAATACACACACACATTATGAGCATTATCGAGTGTAATCATTAATGATATGTAGCAAAGATTTTTTTTCTTTTTCTTTCTGTAACTACTTTTCAGCTTAGATTAAAATAATAATAGAAACATGTCCACGAATCGACAAATGATATTTTATGTTCAACTTAGGTAGAATCCTATATTAATGCAGTAATTGATTTACACATTATAAACAAATACAGTGTATTTGGACGAAACTGTAATTATTTTGGCATGAAGCCATGCATGGCAATGGCAATACTTTAATTTCTAAAAAAATTATTATCAGGAAACCAAAATTCAGACTGCCGGATATATATAATTGTTAATTTTTTTTAAAAATTTTCTTCACCTATGTTAATTTCTTATGTAACACGCAATGAAAATATAAAATTGGTTTTCTGATGATGGAAGATCAAGATTTTATTATTATTTTTTTTGTTCGATGGGAGAATTCATAAAATATGAGTTATTCAATGTTAATTGTATCAAAATATTTTTAATAGCATTATCAAAAAATAACCTTAAAATAATTATTTTAGGCTTATAATTTTTTGCTTTTAATGTGATATAGCAAACTATCACAAAATAGATCTGAACGAGTCATACCTAAGCAGGTTATGATTGTGTCCAAGGTCAAGATTAAGAACACTAAGAATGTCGGAATTCCTTTTCTTAATTTATTTATTATTAAAAATACAAAGAAGTTCACATAGACTGTAGAAGAAGAACAATTATAGTCGTGATAGTCACATTTCACACACAAATACTGTCCTGAAGCAAATATTATTTTATTTATTCCGTCTGTTACCACTGATGTTGTTCATAACTGACTTTTTTTTGTTTGTTCTTTTCAGGTTTATTTTTAGGAATGGCTGATTAGAACGCCAAGTTCTACATCTAGGAAAAACACTTGTGTTCCAGTTCGAATCAAAACAAAAGAAAAATAACACAAGATTAATGATCTTTTTGGAATTGCACGATATAATTGTTCCTTGCAGCCTGACTTTCACAAAATGGCTGAGTCATTTCGTAAACGTCAGAACTGAAGTCAGTGCTATGATTATAATTACATCGGAAGAACAAAAAGCCACGCAAAAAAGAAGTGCACTGGAAAGAATAGGTTTATCAAAAGACCTTCTGAGAAGATAATTAATGCTTGTGAAGTATGTTTTTTGTATTGGGAAATTATAACATGTGTTTGAAAAAGAAATAAGGTATAAATTCATCTTGCTCTTTTCGCATAGAATTACATATATTACAGACATTCCAATTTTTCTAGAAATATTTTTTGAATCCTTACCTTGTTTTGTAGCAAAAGTATAGTATAGTTTTATCCTAAGGTTAATTTTAATAGAGAATGAGAAAATAATTGTTATTTATGATTTTCCTCGTTCACATGAACATAAAAAAATTAGTTAAAGAGGCAAAATAAAAGATATAAACAAGTTTTGATACATCTCAAAACATGAATTTTGAATTTTTTTATCATTTATTGAGGCATATTCCAGTCAATAATTTCCTATTAAAAATTTTAATCACCTTTATTAAATAATTAATTGGCAATTCTTTTAGTTTTGCAACTTAATATTATGTATTTATTTATTTATTTGCTGTTTAAATCCTTTAGATTTACTAAAACTAGCAACTCATTATTTGTTATTGAACTAGAAATGTAAAACATTAAAGTACCTGATTTGTTTTTTAACTTACATGGACTATCAAAGTGTCAATATCATGTTCAAATTTTTTCATTATTTATTTAAATTATTCTGAGCGAAAAAAAAAAATCTGCTTGATAAAAATTCAGACGAATAGGTTCAATGTTTTTTCAGACTTACTGAATTACATCTTAAGATTACCATAAAATGAATAAAACGTAACAAAAAATAAATTTTATTCTTTTTCTTTTTACATTAAAAAATTAGTTCCTGTCGAAGTTAAACAACTGGTTTGGTAACTGTGAAATGAGACTTTTTTTTTTTACAAAAAAGACTTATCTTTGTACGTGTACATATGTAGTTTTAAAATCTTGATGCATTTTCAGATAATTAATTAATCACTTTCTTCTAACAATTCAAGACTTCATAAATTATCAACGCACCGTCTTCGAATACAAACAAAAAAAATATATAGGAATATTATACAAGAAGAAGCGTATGACCCCTCATTCATTTTACAATATACATAAGATTTCATTATCTTTAGTTCCATTATCTTCTTAAAGATATCATATAATTAAAACAAAGTGCGATTTAATACCAAACTCAAGGTGACCTCTAAGCTTCAACCCTTTACTTTCCGTCTTGTACACTTGAGTCGTCCACCGACAAAAAAATATTTTTTATTTGTCCTCTGTTACCCCGCCATTTCGTCTATTATTTCAAAAACAGCTGCAAATGTTTGGAATTTCCGTTGCCAATCGTTCGAACGCTATTTTTTATCTCTCCGCTTCTTTATTCACCCTCGGAAGGGCATTGGGCCCACCGCTTTCCTGGCCCCTTCTGATGGCGTCACAGGAGGCTGGCTGCTCGCTTTCGCTTTTTAGTTTTGTTTCTTAGTGAAGGTGGCATGGAAAGAAAATAGAATCAAAAAAGTTCCGCTCACCCCTGGCTGCACAGATCGAGTGAGGAAAGAGTTGAAGCTTTTCCTTCCAATGACCTCTAAGTGACATTGAAGTAAATATTCCGTTGTTCTGAAAGCAGTAAATCTTTTAATATTGGTTGAAATATGAATTCTTGTTTTTGTAGTTTTCAGTCAATATGTTTATGTCATGTTCATGATAACTATTTTTATCATAAAGTTTTTAGTTTTATTGTGGTTTTTCCTTCTTCTAACAGACGAAAATAGTCTGGCACGTATAAATAGTTATTCTTAATCGGTTTCACTGTAATTGATTGAAAATTTATTATTACTTTTTTCAAGCGAAGTAAAACAGTGGATATCATCTTGTTTATTCAGACTGTTATTTCTATTTCAACAGATATGAACAGAAGTTCGTGTGGATTCATAGTTATATATATGCAGTTATACAATGGAAAACAATCTCCATAATACACATTTTATGTAATAACTGTTTTCACAAAGCATAATAGGAAAAATTGCAATTTTGCATTTTTTTCCAAAATTAATTATCACGTTGCTACCATTTGGTTCTGCAACAGATAGGCGCATGTTCAATTTTGCGCGGTACGCACAGGTCAATCAGTATGTTAAAACACTTTGCAACAGTGAGTTCGAAATCCAGAAAATGGTAGATGGTTCCCGATTGCAATAAATATACCTATGAGAAGTACAAATGTGATAAATTTCTGCCAGAAAATTAACATTTTACATACATACAGTGGCTCATATTTGCTTTTGGACACTTGTGTTTTTGAAATTTACTTATAAAAAATTTCATCTAAATATTAAAGGATTTACTTCAAAATTATTTCATATAAACTTTCTTTTGTCTATAATGTAACCTACATATTGAAATGAAAATAAATTCTATATCTTTTTTATAAAAAATAATTTACCGAGAAAGTGTTAAAAACAATCTCACATAAGTAATTAGACACTTTGAACATACCACAAATGTAAACAAAAATATGCAAATAATCAAACATTTTAATACTTTGTTGGGTATCCTTTAGCTGAAATTACACTTTTAATACGTTTTGGCATGGATTCAACTAGTTTTTTTGTGTAAGAATGTTCAGTTTTGTTTCATTCCTCTGTTAATACACCTTCAAGTTGTTCTTTCGAAGAAATATCATGTTTTCTTCAGTTCATGCCACGCATTTTCAATTGGATTTAAATCTGGAGAATATGGTGGAGTCTTGATAGCTTTGGGACAGTTGTACAGCAGCCATAAGCAAACATTTAGGGCTGTATGTTTGGGATCATTATCTTGATACAACTTGAATGTGTTTTGAATTCCAGGTTTTTGGGCAGATATTTTCAAATTTTCTTTCAGGATATTTATATACTTATATTGGTCCATATTATTTTCAATGGAAACTAAATTTCCCATATCAGATGCAGCAAAACATCCCCAAACCATTATGCCTCCATTTCCATGTATAACAGATGGCAATAGATTTTTCGGATTGAGCTCTTCGTTGTGCTTTCTCCACACAGTTAGTTATTCGTCCATCAGACCCAAATATGTTAAATTTTGATTCATCCACAAATATGACACTTTCCCCAAACGATATATCTTTGTCTACCATGGAGTTTGCAAAATCCAGACGTAACTTTCTTGTTCTTTCATTAACGAAAAATTTTCTTCTGGCAACTCTACTGTTGCACCCATATGATCTGATAACTCGTCTAACAGTTTCAGGGTTTACTTTTACTGTAAATCTTTTTTTCTAATTCTGTTGTAAGTTTCACTGCACTGAGTCTTGGATTTTTCTTGATTTTATGCATGATAAAGCTTAGTTTCCTGGGAGTTAGCTTTTGAGGAGCTCCCGATTTCAAGCAATTTTCGACAGTTTCACGTAGTTTCCATCATTTTATAATAGCAAACACAGTTGAATAACTTACTTTAACAAGTTTTCCGATAATTCTGATGCTTTTACCATCTTTAAAATGTTCTATGATTAAATTCCTAATAAAATTTGTTGTAACTTTGTAGCGCCCTGCCATGTTCACTTCAAATATAGAAAGTAAACAAAAAAAAAACTAGTTGAATCCATGCCAAAACGTATTAAAAGTGTAATTTCAGCTTAAGTATACCCAACAAAGTATTAAAATGTTTGATTATTTGCATATTTTTGTTTACATTTGTGGTATGTTCAAAGTGTCCAATTACTTATGTGAGATTGTTTTTAACACTTTCTCGGTAAATTAATTTTTTCAAAAAAAGATATTGAATTTATTTTCATTACAAAATGTAGGTTTTATTATAGACAAAAGAAAGTTTATATGAAAACATTTTGAAGTAAATCCTTTAATATTTAGATTATGTTTTTTATAAGTAAGTTTCAAAAACACAAGTGCCCCAAAACAAATATGAGCCACTGTAATAGAACATTAGACACATAAAAAGAATAATAACATATTTTTACGAGCAGAATCCTAATTTTATGTTAAAATTTCTTCAAAGTATTTCTGCAGCGAAAAAGTAAAATCATTGACATTTTCTAAGCTAGATATTGGTCATTTAGATTTTGAAAAATAATAAAATAACAGAAGTATTTGCTATCAGTCAAAGTAGCTGCCATATCTAAACTCAATCGGAAACATATCAACTCTACTAAAAATGGAATAGACAGCGAACTTCAGACTCCAAGGAAATGCATCACGATAACCCGGGAGATATCCTTTTCTCCATCCGAGAAGAAAACGCATTATGAAAGCGTGCTGAATCCGGAACACGTGGCGAACTCACACACACACAACCTGAAAGCTCCATAACTGCTGACGCCACTTTTTCCGTTACGCATTGTAAATCGTGAAACCAGATAACAGGCTTATCTAAGTAGTGCAATGTCCACACTTTACACCTTCAAATCCTTTCTCTCCGAATTTCACAATCTTATTAAGGAAGGTGGAAGGACTTTCTGATACTCTTGTTTTTCTTCGCCTCCTCAGATAGTAGAAACAGAAAGAATCGTCTTTCAGAGTCAAAAGAGCTCTTGTTCGAGACTTAAGTAGCCTAATATTGCGAATTCTGACCTAATGGTATAAACACTGATGATAATCTTAACAAGTTTTATCTATGTATGAGTCTTGCTGCAAATTTTTCTCTGGAAAATTAGATCGGCGAGTTTACATTGGGGTAGTAAATAGGGTTGTAACAGGCTGATTCGTGTTTTTACAAGCAGAAAACAGGCCCGATAAGAAATTAAATGGTATGTGTATACGCGACTATTTAATCAACACTTTTAAGGAACATTCCAGTGAGGCATGCAATAGAACTGGTTGATAATCATTTGGTGATGGCTTGTAGATCAGAATTTTGGTTAGTGTTGAAATTCAGATTATCGAATTTCAGAATGGAAGTACAAATTAATTGTTTGTTATAAATAAAATTGAATTTCACTTTGCAATTATTTAATTTTTTATGCAAACCTAGAATAACACTGAGACCTTATTATCTATTGCTTTTTTATTTTATTGTTGTTATTGGCTTGACAGCCTGCATAAGGAGTCTAACTGCATTTGCATGTTCAAGGAGTATATTCTACATAAAAGACTGTGACTAAATACTCAAAAAATATGCAAGAAATAACCATTTTTCGATGAAAGTGGCTCTTCAAGTAGTATAACCTCTAAATTATTCTTCCTTTAACTAATGAGTAGAGAAATCAGTCGTACTTAAGCTCCTCCCTATTAGAATTTACGTTTGCAAAACTTGTATTATTGATTGGTCGTTACTTTGAAAGTCTTTTGTAATTACTTAGACTGCCTATAGAAGCATAAATATCTTCAATGGCTAACTGCCTTTCATGCTGGACCAGTCCCTACGACATCTATTTGTAACAATCCGCTAGTACATATTGCGTGCTTTCTTTCGATCACGAAAATCATAAAAAATTATCACTATTCCTCACCAAACAATCTGCATATTATCAGTTGCTATGGGAACGGCGTATTTCAAATATGGAGGGAGAGTAAAGAAAAAGATTTATATACACTCTTTAATACAGTGGCGGCGAATCGAGGGGACCAGGGGGCCCTACTTTTTCTAGAAAAAATAACTTTTTATTTCCTTTTAGCTGCCTAAAACTAAGAATTATTTAAAAAAAACAATAGTGTCCTTGAAAGTTAGCTAAGTTTGTAGTTAAGTTTTTAAATTTTGTTGTCTACCCTTTTACTCTCGGGTACATTTAGATGTCTGTGAATTTTTTGCCACCCTGCTTTTTCTACCCAAGCGCCGCCACTGCTTCAATACACCGACATTGGATGGATTTTCTTCCTCTGTCAGGTTTCAGGCAGTAAATGAAATCCGATTGTACAGTGATACCTCGAGATACGAGTTTAATTCGTTCCGTAACCTTGCTCGTATGTCAATTTGCTCGTGTCTCAAAGCAATTTTCCCCATTGAAATTAATTGAAATGCCATTATGTTAATCCGTTCCAGCCCCAAAAATGCTACCCCTAATTGTTTTTGTTACGTGTTTTTGAATAAGAAAAATGTATTTATAAATGACAAATATTATATAAAAGCATAATAAAGAGAATGTAAAGCAAAAAAACTGGTTTTATAAAGTGTACATACACCGTACAGTTCCTCGTATCTCAAATGTCGCTCGTATTTCAAAACAAAACTTCGCTGCTCGATAGCGCTCGTATCTCAAATAACTCGTATGTCAGGGCACTCGTATCTCGAGGTACCACTGTACTTCGAAAAGACAGACATAACTATTAACATCGCCTACGTGTTCTAAACATAATGGGTAAGATTTATACGCAAAACATTCAGTATTTAGTGCATGTCATGAGCTGACGAGCACTGTCATTGTAAGGAAAAGTTCTCTGGAGTATAGAATCTGCTGTGACTTTTAATTAGTTGCATTGCCCCCTTTTCGTTGACCATACATCTATTTCTGTTAGAGGAACAAAAACCTCGAAATACCAGTTCTTATATATTACATACCGCCGAAAGCATTTCTCAACCGGTTCCAGTTAATTGTTGATGATCACCTGAGTTTTCTGTGTTCTTTATGTGCTCTGCCAAACATGCAAATTGCTGATTTAATTAATAGGTATTCTGTCTACAGCATGTGCAGAAAGCGACCTTTCTTTGACCTTTCGAAAGCAGTTTGAGGTGAAAACCCCTTCCTCTTTTTCTCCCTTCGTAATGAAAAAAAAGCGAAAAGAACCTCAGCAAAATAAAAAAAGCTGGCTGATTCATGGTATTCGGGGGTGGTTTTTGAATAAAGGGTTAAAAATGAAAATAGCAAAATTTAAAGAGAGGTCACATAAAAAAGTGCTTGACAGCCTGTTTCGTAGGGTTCCTGCGCTGGATCGGGAAAAAGGAAAGGGTTACGGTCGACCTCTGAGTGTCATTGAGCTTTTGGGAAGTTACTTTGACCTTAAAATGACTTTGAAAGCCAACTATATTTTATGTTATTGGAATTTCAATTAAAATCACACAATACAATATATTTGGTGTAACAGAAATTATATTAATGGATAAAAGAAATTGTATTTTTTTCAGTAACAATGTATAAATAGGTTTTAAACTGGAGAGCAAAAGAATGGAATAAAAAATAACTAGAAAGCAGTATAATTATTAAGTTTTTCTAAAATTACATTCAGATTAGAGAAAGTTTAATGCTATTACACAGGATAAATTCATGGAATGAAATAATTTTTTTATACTGTACGATTGGAATCTCTTTGACGAGATTTTGACCATGATGCTGAAAACAGTATGGAGTGAGTGAATTCGTTTTTTTACCAAATAAGTCGCTGAAAGTTATATTACTGGTAACTAAACAAATTAGGTAGAAGGAATGATCCTACAGATGCCAAAAATAACAATAGGAAGCGTTGTCAATAAAATAAATTTAAGAAAAAAATTCTGATGATGAAGTGTGCATGATGGTACGTACATATATTGTAATGAGAATCATTTAAATTTAATTGTTACAATTAATATGAAATGTTGGTATATTTTGTTGGTTCTAGAGAACGTAGTTTCCTGAATAGCACACGATAATTATTATAAATTCAATTAGCATTCCTTGCCGAATTTGTTGAATTGGAGATGAGAGGGATTCGAAAATCCAGTGGCATAAAGAGGAAGCAGCAAGTGGTGAGAGTCACATGGCAAGGCAGGGCGAGAAAAATACCATAATCCAGGTAGCATTTCATGTCACTAAGATAAAGAGCAGTTAGTCCTGATATCCGTCATTCTATATCA
>BGPR01040475.1:916-13941 GCA_013235015.1 Araneus ventricosus | reverse complement strand
TATATTTGTAAGTCGTTGGTGAGGGCCTAATGAGGGCCTAACAGATATAAAGTCATCAAAGATCTTTCGAAGGAGTCAAGGAGTATCACAAAAAAGTTTGTATGACTTTTTTTATATTATTTTTATCTTCACACCAGTTTTCTTCATGAAGAAAATCATTTTACTTTGTGAAAAAAGCATTAGAAAGTAATGAACGATATAAACAAATTTAGATCACTGAATGCATCGAGGGCAATTTTTTAAGTCTTTTTATATTTGTAAGTCGTTGGTGAGGGCCTAATGAGGGCCTAACAGATATAAAGTCATCAAAGATCTTTCGAAGGAGTCAAGGAGTATCACAAAAAACTGGCGAGCCTGCTCTAGAAAACTGGCTCTTATTGAGCACCCAGATGCGATTCCAGCTAATAGTGCCAGCACCAGCAACACTCATGTTACAAGGAAATTTTACCTGATTTTAATTGACTTATTCGTAAATAATTCTCTGAGAAATGTATTTCCTGGTATGTCTAATAGAAAAATGATATTTTGAAGCAGGTGGAATTATAAACCATGCTTTATCCATCATGTTTCACCGTGGGTCAAAATCAAGGTTTGCAGGTTTGTCTTTAAGAACTGATGATCTTCTGGCTTACAATGATGAAACCATTATTCGTTGTTATAGTGGAGCCTTTAATCAACGTAACTTTAAAGTCGATATCAAGTGTAGTTTGAAAACTACTCTCAATGAGTGTGATGCCAAGACCGCTATTAGTGGCGTTGAAGAGCACGAGTTGAGAAAATAGACCATGCTGGTACGAATTACTGATTTTAATTTGACTCATCTGTGTCATTCTTTAGTGAGAAATACCTCCTGGGGAGAATAAAATGATAATTTTGATGAATTGAAAAATTATGCTCGTTGATCCGAATGTCTCATTACCAGGGTCAACCCAAATTCACGCACCTCATCTTTAAAGAATTGACGTTCTTCCTCTGCCCCACAGCATGAGAAACATCTGTAGTTGTTGCGTTGTTTCTTTGACCAAATGGTCTTGCTATTAGAACAAACGGTATTTTTCCTGGTAGAAAACCTTAATTTTAAGAACGATGATAAACCCCAAGATAATAGGGCCCTCAAGACATGCATGCTGGCATACTTTATTGGCAAAGCGCCATCACGTTGTATGAATGATTTCAATGACTGGATCTGCATTGTCTTTAGAGAACGGTTTCCTAGATATCACGAGAAATGCGATATTTTCGAAGCAGAATTGGTAAATTGTCATGATCTGAATTACTGTCAAACAAAATCTGGCCCACTTGCAGCTCATTCTTAAAAGAATTGATGTTCTTCCTCGTGCCTCATTGCAATGAGAAATATCTAGTATTAATATGTTATTTCTTTTGAACGCCAACGAACTTTTGCTTAGAATGGTGTACTATTGGAAAACTTGTTTTAAATGATGATGGCCCAAGAGCGGCGATCTCAGCATTATATGCTGAAAGACACTTATTGGAAGAAAAATATACTCAATGCATGAATGCCGGATTTGAATGGACCGACCTGTGTTGGCCTTCAGAGAAACGGTTTCCTGACATCAATAAAATGATTGAAGCAGGTGAACAAAAGTGTCCCAGCCATATCGTGTCAAAAAACCAAATCTGGCTTTAGGCTCTATTCTTAAAGAACTGACGTCTTTCCTCGTGCCCTCATTGAAAAAAAATATAAACGAAATGAATCAGTTAATAGAGAAAGTTGCTCTCTTTAACGCCACCGAAATTGGCATTAGAAATTCCGCATTTTTAAAACCTACTTCAATGAGCGATGCACCCAAGATGGCATCCTCACATTATGCAAAGCTGAAGAGCACTATTATGAAATACCTCACGGCGAATGGCCTGATTTTACTGTCTGACCGTTCCTTGAGAAATGTTTCCTCAATACCACAAATATATTTTTAAAGGTGAATTCATGTCATATTCTGAATTAAGTCACTGTGGGTTTCAGTCCAAATTCACGCAATTTCATCTTAAAGAAATGGGTTCTTTTTCTCGTGGAAGAAAATATAAAACAAATATCTGTAGTTATTATATGTTATTTCTTTTGAACGCTGTACTTTACATTAAATTACATTATTTTTGCTGGAAAACCCAATTCCAATCGATATGCACCCAATATTTACATCTCTCAAGCATTAAAATGATTTGCAGTTAATGAATGCCGACGAATGATCTGACTGTAAATACCTCTTAGAAACCTACTTCTAGAGAATAATTGGGGAAATGAGAGGTTTTGAAGAAAGACCATGCATCCATGTCATATCTAATGTCGTCAAATAAAAACCAAATCATGCAAGCTCACCCTTTAAAGAAATACGTTTCCTCGCCTCCATTGAAAAAAGGAGAAACAATACCAGTTGAAGGAGCAGCTTTTGACCGCCAACGAATTTTATATTGAAATCAGTATTTTAATACTTTTGGAACGAATGATGGCCCTAAGATGTATATCCTATTATGTATGCTGAAGCATACTATTAAGAAAGACTCATGCTAAGAATGTCGATCACGACTGTTCAAATACCTCTTTAGAAACGCATTTTCCTGGGACAATTAATTGAAAATTGATATTTTTAAAGCAGAAATTTATAAACAGTCATGACTTAGTCTAGCCACGCAAATAAATCCCAACGCACTTTGTCTTTAAAGAAACGATGTCACCGTTTATGAGGAAAACTGAATATTCTGGGAAGTTAAGGTGCTGAGCTTTAACGCTACCTAACCTACAGGTTGAAATCTACATGCTCTTTTCTGAAAACCACTTAAACATTATAACCCCAAGATGCACCAAGCATTAGTGGCGTTGAAGTTATGTTTGTAGAGTTGTATAAAAATGTTCACGAAGAATGCATGACTAATTTAATCTGACCCTGTGGCTGGCCTTTGAAATGGCTTCCTTGGATGTTGGTTAAAGTTTATTTTGAAGTTTAGGTGAGTCTCATGTCAAGTATTCCATTTGGGAAACAGTCAAGTCAAAATTCCAAATTAGCCTCATCTTGGAAAGAATGTTTTTTCCTCGTGTTCTATTAAAAAAAATAGGAAATGAATATTCAGGGGAAGTTAATAGGTGTTATTTCTTTTTATCTGCCACCGGCCTATATTGAAGTCTAGAGCAGTTGGAAACCTGCTCTTAAATTAGAGGATGGCCCCAGAGGCATCTCAAAGGTTATGTATGAAGTATACTCTTATTAAGAAAAAGAACAATACATGAATGCTTGATCAATGACCCTGACTGTACGGTTTCTTAGAAATCTACTGGGAGCACAATAGAAATGATATTTTGTCAGGTGAATTATAACCATGTCACATCTCTAATTGTCATCAATAAAATCAAATCTGTTTGAAATTCTAATCTTTTACTGATGCTCGTGTTCTTCATTGAAAAAAAAAGAGAAATTACATCTCAGTTAATATACATTTTGAATCGCCACCGGAACCTTGTACATTTCTAGAACCCGCATATTTTGTTGAAACTCACCCTGGGTAACGATGACGGGCCCCAAGATTTAAGTAATCAAGTTGTTTAAAAAGGCCATATATTGTAAAAAAAAAATGTTTCCAATGCTGCTTAGCCTACCGACGTATTTATTCGATTCGTAATGGGTTCCTCTGAAACGGTTTCCTGGGATACTTACTGTAGGTAAATTAGAAGGTGAAACTTGCAACCATGCTTTTCCTCATATCTTAAATTTATCATCAACAAACCCAAATCACGGCTCTATCTTAAAGAAATTGGACGCTCTTTCCTCAGCCCTGTTTTGCAGAAACCAATATCAAGCATAGAAAAGTATTTCTTGACCGCCAACGGCCTTACATTGAAATCGCGTTTTGTTGAAACTACTCTTGGAAACGATGATGCACCCCAAGATGGGTTAGCTCCTGCTGATTAGGTATGTTTGAAGATACTTATTGGCAGTAGCTCAATGTTACATGAATGCATTGATTTGAATGACCTGGACTGTAACAATTTAGAGAAATGTATCATGGATCAATAGAAAATATACTTTAAAGCAGGAATTGGTACCACTAAGATCTGAATTAAGTTTCGGATCAAGTCAAAAGTTCCAACCATGCAGGGCCTCATCTCAAAATAGTTCTGATAAAGTTCTTTTCCTCGTGCCTCTAATTGCGCAAGATAAATGACCAGGGAAGTTATACAGGAAGAGCTTTAATCGCCACCATCTTGTATATTGAAACTGCGGCATTGGTGCTGGAAACTACTCAAATTGATAATCAGAGTGGCATTCCCACATTATGCATGAATGGCTCATTAAGAAAGGAACAATGCTGGTACAATTTTATTTGATTTAATGACCGATTCTAAATACCTTTAGAAACGGTTTCCAGATAATTTAATAGAAATGATATTTTGAAGGAATTTATGCAACCATGCCTACATCTGAATTTGTCAAATAGGTGTCCCAAATTGCTTGTAAGCTCTCATCTTTAAAGAAATGGATGTTTTCCTGTGCCCTCATTATGCATGAGAAACTAGCTTGTCTGGGTTATTAGCATTTCTTTTGTTCAATGTATCTTGGCATTGAACGGCGTTTTTGTTGGAAAACACTCTAAATGATGATGCACGATGGGTGATTCCAAGCATTAGTGCGCTGAGATATTTATGCCAAGAAAATACCACTGCCAGAAGGCAACGCCAGATGACAACGGATCTGTAAATAGTCTCTCAGAGAAAACAGATCCTCCCTAGATAATTAAATATAGGGCGATGAGGTGAACTGAGAACCATGCCCCATTCTGTCATCGGGTCAAACCTACCCATGCACGTGGCCTCTGTCTTGTAAAGAATATTGATTTTCAAGTTCTTTTTCCCTCTTCGTACCCTGGTTATAGTGCGCACAGGAAACAATATTCAGTTACAGCAGCTTTAATCGCCAACGTCTGTTTGAACCTGCATAGTTTTAAAGCGAAACTATCCCTTAACGAGATCAAGAGCTACATCTCAGCATTATGCATGAAGATAGTTCTGAGTTGTTAAAATATCACGCCATGAATGCACTTATTTTAATGACCCGGATTCGAAATAATTTTCTTGAGAACATTCCTTGGGACATACTTGGCTGAAAATGATATTTACAAAGAACGAAAAACTTATGCTTCATGATCTATTCTGTTTATCAAACAAACCAAATTCACGTACTTGTCTTAAAGAATTGATGCGCCTTTTTCTCCTCGTGTCTCTATTGAAAAGAGGAAACGAAATATTCAGAAGGAATATATACATTTTGACCACCTTATCCTGTTACATTAAACGGCATTGCTGGAAACTGGTTCTAAACGATGGCCCAGAGCGAAGATTTGCCATTATGCATGCTGAAATATTTTATTAAGAAAATACTCAATGTTACATGAATGCTGATTTGAAGTATTCTGATTCGGCACTGAGAAACCAGCTTCCTAGATAGTCAATTAAAATGAGGATTAAAGGCAGGTGGAATTTATGCAACTATGCTTCCTATTCTGAACAGGCCGGTCAAACCTGAAGATCACGTGCAGGCTGCCCTTTAAACCCACTTAAGAACGTCGAATCTGATTCTTTCCTCTTACTTTATTAGGAATTTAAAGATCTCAGGAAAGCTGATATAAGTGTGAGCCTTTTATCTGCACTGCACTGTTGGGGAGGACAATGGAACCCACTTCAACGGATGAATTCCAAGATGTTTAAAGACAAAGAAAGTTTAAATAAACTTAAAAAGAATGTCGTTAAAATGACACAACCACTTTAATTCGAGAGATCCTGTGTAATTTGATGTAAATAATATAGGTAGTAGATGCTTTACATTTATCGAAAACAAAGTAAAGTTATGCATAGGAAATTTTTATTTATAGCTTTATTCAAAACCCTATTGAAAATGAAGATTCAAAGAAGTATTTTTGTTGTTTAACAGTTTTGTTTTAGAATTCAATAAATTTTCAGTTGAAACAACGTGTCAAAAAATTGAAATTTCGAGTAATTCTTTTTCGAAATTTAACGGAATGTTGTTTCTGGTCAAAAGTTAAAATATTATAAAATGACACTGACGTACAATAATGAGAGATCGTATGTCCAAACCCACGGCCGATAAGTACCAATGACAGCCATTTGTTGGTTTTCTGCCAGCCTGAAATCATTTGAAATAGATTAATAGGAATGAAATTTTGGGGAATCATTGACTGGTGGAATTTTGATTACCATTTTAGAAACTAATTGAAATTAAATGATAATCACTTTTAACTTATTGGTATGTGACTTGAGACTAGAAAAGCCTCTGTCACGAAATAATGCCGGTCGAAATTGAACCCATAATTGCTCTTTAAATTAAAATGATTGAAATTAGGAAAACTTCAATGAATTAAAGCACAGCTTTTACCTGCTCCTGGAAAAGAAGCATTATATCGATGCATGAGAGAAGAGAGAAGTTTTGTAAAATATTTATCTTGTTGGTCTCATTTCACAGATGAATCAATTGAAATTAATAACTGAAAAGCTTTTAAAAATTTAAAATGGTGATTTTAATGATTTTCTTTCTGAGCTTGAGGTTTGTAATATTGTGTTTGTACTTTTAAACATTTGAACAATAGATTATGGATGTAAATCGATGGGAAAAGCATGAAAAAAAATATCTTGAATAAAGGTAAACATGGCACCTCAAATCTACATACGCCTGTATTTATTCTTAATTGAGATTTTCTTTCAGTCTCTGAACTTCAAACAGGTCTCAAATAATGATTGATGAAATTGATGAAAGCTAAGAAGTTAATGAAACAACTGAAGGGGATATGTAATGATGGCGCAATACGGTCGCAGTGTCGTATTACTTGGTGAATGAGTTTGTCCAACCCCTCGAACTTCAATATGGTTCAAAATAATGATTTTCTGATGAAATGATAAAAGCCATGAATAAAAAATAATCCGAAAGTGTGAGAGTGGCTGATGTTTACAGACGCATGCATGACGCCTGCATTTATTTCTTGGTATCTGGAGTTCAACCAACTGAACTCTGTTGGTTCAAACAATATTTTCGATGAGAAAATTGAGCAAAAGTTAAGGCTGAATCAAGTTAGAGAATGATGGGCACATAAAGACGGTATGCATGCCTATTTGAGTTTCACTGAAGTTTCTGCATCCAACTTGAACTTCACAGTAACTATGATAACATTTATTGTGCACCAGATGAAAAGCCAGAAAAAAAATAATCACTGTTATAATTGAGATATGCACGGGCGTAATGCTCTGTAGTTTATTTTGAGAAATTATTTCTCACTCATCCTCGAACTTAAGTTATAATCTCAAAGCCACATTTTCATAGCCTGAGCAGCTAAGAAAGTTTACCTATATAAAGCAGAGTAATGATGTTATCATCAAACCATTCTGGATAAAGCTTCCTTGTCTTATTTCATGGGTCTATAAAAAATTAAAGGAATTTAGTATTTCAGCTTTTAAAGTGATACTTTGAAATGTTCAGCTTTTTTTCCTTAACCTTTCAGGCTGCCCAGGGCCTTGCCTGAAAATTGTCAGCCTCCCATTTCAAAATTATAAGGCTGGACATGGTAGGGTTGACTGAGTAAGAAAAAAGAAAAGTACCATATTTTGAGCCTTTTCAAGAAACAGCCATAAAGAAACCCAAGTAAATAGCCATTCCTGTTTGTTTTCCTCCTAATGTTGTCATTTGTAATTAAAATGGCTTAATTCTATAAATATGTGTTTTATACTGATAGCTCTGGCCCTTCAGTCTGGTTGTTGTTTCTGAAGATCTCAATTTTAAAAAAGAAACCACCTGTGCAGAAACTCATCATTTGTTTCTCTAGATCTGTAAAGTCAAGCCTGAAAAAACGCCGATATGTTCTCGCGAATAGCTAATTCGATAATGAACTGGAATTTTCTAGGCAAGTTAAGCCTGTTCGCCTTAAGTTAGAAAGAAAAATCACCATGTTTTCTCCCATGCATGTAAACATGTCTCTCAATGTGGCTTCAACAGGAAACCAACGGTAAGTTAATGCGCCTGTACTGAGAAATTTAGGCATCCTGAGCTTTATCGGCAGCCCCACATGGAGGAGCGCCAGCCTGGAACTGATTATCTTAGAGTTCAACATGGAGGAGGTGAGAGTAGTAAATGCACCCTGATGATCTAGGAAGCCCCGCATGAGGAGCAAGAGTGTTTTGAACAAGATCCGACATTCAAGAGTCACAAAGAGGGGAGAGGAGTAACAACGATGATCAAGAAGCCCTGCTAAAGAGAAGTGGGAAGAACAAGAACTGATGGTTCCAAGCACAGCAGGGTGAGCAAGCAGAATTCATTATTCAAGAGTTCTACAGTTAGGAGAGGAAAGTAACTGATGACCATCGAGAAGGGGAGGTGAACAAATAGTCCGATGATCGCAATCGCTGGAGAGGGAGGAACAAAAAACTACTGGTAACCGCAAAATTAGTCAGTGAACCAGTCTCTTCCTCAACGTAGAACTGCTCCACAAGCGGTTTACAATCTGGGTATCGGAGACTTTGAAATACCCTTTTGGCCTGGATTCTTCTAGTCTCTCCTCTACTCCATATCCAAGCATTCAAAAAAGACGATTTGGCAAACGTATGGTTTCAAAAGCTGTAAGTGGAGGAAAGAGTGGGATGCTTCTGAAATTAGATTATGATGAAGTTAAGCTGAATATATATCTTGGAAAAAATACCATGATTCTGTACAAAACGAGTTCACTAAAGGTCTTGTAAAATGGTCTAGCAGTTGCAGTCCTGTATCTCTTTCAAATGATCTCTTCAGTGCTTAAATACATCTTTCCTCACTACAAACTATACTCTATCCGCTATGATATCCGTGGAAGTCTAACATTTCTTTTGTACAATGTTTGTTGAGAATTACGCCGCCGAGGATCTAGAATTAAACTGAACCTGTTTCTGTAGATAAAAAGAAGAGCTCTCAAAAATGAGTTCTGAACATTTTACTATATCATTTGAATTATAATGAACTAAATGTTATCTAGCGGAAGGAGAGCCTTTGATGCCCTTCATTTATTGATTGTCCTTTTCGTACTGTCTCAGAAATTTTTTAAAAGCTGAAGCCCTCTGGTTTATGGAATAAAATTAACAAACTAAAATTTTTGAATCTTTTCTGTTTATTATATTTTTGACATACATTTAAAAAAGCATATTTTCGTATATATAACAACTATCAGCCAAAAGATGACTGGCATGTAATTGAATCACCGGTATGTTTTTAACTTGACATGTCTAGTCTAGAATCATAATGGTGATCCTAAATCGATAATCTGGATTCTTCTTTATTTAAAGATTGATTGGTTTCATGATGTAATTTGTTGAATAATAACAGAACAATATTCAGAAAACTTTAGTAAACTAAGTCTAGAAACACCAAATATATTTAGCCACCATCACTTAGTTTAATTTTGCAATTGAGTTCAACCACCGGTAAAGACGTACAAGAAGCTCACTGAGGCTCCCAACCTGGCCTATCAATCCAATTGAACCAAAGAAAAATGACCAATTAAACCGCTTGGTCCGTTAGTTCATCGAAATTTAAAACGTAGAATTGTACCTTCACATAGAAAAAACTGCATTACGTTCACAGAATAATAATAATATTTCTTCAAAACTGATTGATGATGGTAACATAAAATACTAAAACATGGCATTTTTAATAATAACTCGATAGAAAGATAGTTTAGTAACAAATAAGACAAGCTCTATCGGACTACAGAAAAGTCCCCTTCTGCTCCATGACCCCACGTAACGAGAGCCATGAAGGTGATTTTAAGGCACAGAGGGCCAATACTGAGAAACAAAGAACTATCGAAGAGGTCATAATGGAAGCAAAAAAGTTTGGGATTCTTTAAAAGCATTTAACTCCGCACCAGTTTCTCACAAGGGAACATTTTATCAGAAAAGTCATAATGAATCGATAAAAACAAATTTTAAATCAGACGAGGGCACTCAGTCTTTATATTTTGCAGGTTGGTAGGGTTAACGAACAAATATGTCTTAAAAAAGATCTTTCGAAGGATACAGGGGCAACAAAGTCTTATGACTTTTTTAACATTTATTCACCCAGCTTCTTTCAATGAAGGAAACTATTTTACGTGTGAAAAAGCACTTAGAAACAAGTGAACGATATAAGTTGTAACTTAGGATCAATAATTGAGGCAATCTTTAGTCTTAGATTAAATTGATGGGTCCAGAGAGAAACACCAAAAGCAACCTTCAGCTATCAAGGAGCACAAAAAAAAAAAGCTTGGGGTGATTTGGGGTTGTTTTTTGTCTCTCAATCTAGCTTCAATATATAAACTATTTCAATCAGGAAAAAAAGTAATTAGAAAGTAATGAATTGAGAGGAACTGAGATCAATAATTGAGGCACTTTAAGTCTTATTTTATGCTGAGATACCATCAGCAGAAGCCCTAAAAGCAAACTGAAGGGTCAGCAAAGCAAAATTGGGGACTTTAATATTTCATTCACACAGTTTTCTCTGAATAAAATTATTTCCACTTGTTATTAAAGTAATGAACAGATATAAATAAATCGAATTTAAATGTAATGATAAATAAGTCTTTTGTCTTTTGCCAGAATCACACAGCGAAGTCTTAAAGAACCTTCAATGGCAAAATAAAACAGGACTCTTTTTGTTGTTTTCATCTTCAACAACTTTCTTTCATGAGAACAAAATTATTCTATCTTCCAGAAAACACGCTAACGATATAAAACAAATCGATCACCAATGGCCTGAGGTGAATTTTGTCTTTATATTTTGAAACAGGAGGTTCTAGTAGCACTGAAGGGCACAAAAAAATTAGTGGATCCCTTTTATTAATATTCACTACAAATTAGCTTTTCCATGAATGAAAATTTAGTTTAATTTGGGTGAAAAGAAAGCAATGAACGATAGTAACAACTGATTCCACAATGTAACGAGGCAATTTTCAGCCCTTTATTTTGTTAGAGGTACCACTGGGCCATGGTGGTCCTTTCAGTTAAATGGGGGGGCAGACAAAAAGCTCAGGACTTTTTAGACATTTTCATCTGCCTAAAGCTTCTTCTGCTGAATAAAATTATTTGCTCTTAGAAAGCATTAAAGTAATGAACGATATAAATAACTAGATTCCACCAGAAATGGTCGATAGTGAGCCTTTAGAGCCATGCTAGAGGCCCACAGCCAGGAAGTCCTTTGAAAAGGTCCTTCAAAAGGGTCAGTAAGTGCCAAAAAAAGCCTAGATCTTTTGTATTATTTATTCAATTGTTCTCTGAATGACTTAATCTTGTGAAAATAAGTTGCCCACCAGTAACAAATCCTGATCACCACTAACGAGGCACCTTTTGCTTCTTTTATCTTTGGCTGCCGGTGAGAGGCATCTAACAAACATGAAGTCCGGTGCTGGTCCTCCTGAAGGGCCCAAAGGGGCATCAAAAAAAGTTTGGGATCTTTTGTTATCTTCATCTCACCAGTTTCTCTCTCATGAATAAAATATTTTAATCGAAAAGCACTAGGAGTTAACGAATTCATAGAAATAAATTAGATCTGACTTAAATGGTCGAGGGGCAATTTTGTCTTTGATATTTTACAGTGGAGGCCTAATAAATATAGAAGCCCTTAAAGCAGCCCTGAATAACAAAAAAGCTCAGACCTTCACATTTCATCTTCACATGACAACCATGCCTTAATTTTGCCACTAAAGAATAAACGAGGGTGTTCTGTCCTGACCACTGAGGCATCTTTAAGTCTTTTACATTTTATGTTATGAGGGTTTACCAAAATATACAGTCTTGGTGTCATTCTCTTCTGAGCTGGGCCTAGTAAAAATAAAAAAGCCAATATCTTTATATTATTATTTTCAATACCTCAGCTTCATTAATATTCATTCAGAAAAAAGTAGATTATGCTAAATGAGATAAAATAAATTTAGACTGCACTGAATGATCGAGGGCATTAATTCCTTAAGTCTTCTATATTTTTTAAAAGTGGCGCAGAGGTCCTAATAAATCAAAGTCATTAAAGTCGCTTCTGAAGGGGTCAGAGAAGTGCACAAAAAAGTTATAGGGGACTTTGTAATTCTTATCTTCACACCAGTTTCTTCATTCAGAAGAAATCTGATTTTACTTTGTGAAAAAGCTTTAGAAAGTAATGAACGATAATAAATTTAGATCACTGATGCAGCGTCGAGGGCAATCTTTAAGTCTTTATACTGTTGAGAGGCGTGGATGAGAGGCTACTGATTAGAGAAAGCATCAAAAGATCTTTTCTTGATAGGTCAGAATGAAAAAAGTAGTAGTACTTTTTATTATTTATTTATCTTCTACAAGCTTTTCATGAAGAAAATTATTTTGTTTGTGAAAAAAGCATAAAGGCAATGAACGATATAAATCAATGTCTGATCATCGTGAATGCATCGAGGCATCTAAGTCTTTTATTTAACGTTTGAAGGCCATGAGTAGCATAGCATAAAGTCTCAAAAATCTGAGGCTTTCAGGAGACTTAGCACAAAAAGTTACCTAGGCTTATCTTTAGAAGTTATTTTTTATCTTCACACCAAGCTCTTTCAATGAAGAAAATTTGTTTCACTTGTGAAAAAAAGCAAAAAGTAACGAAGATATACTTTAGATCACTGAATGCATCGAGGGCAATTTTAAGTCTTTAGATTTTCAGAGGCTGGTCACATGATATAAGTCATCAAAAGATCTTCGGGGTTCTAGAGGTCACAAAAAAAAGTTTTGTGATTTTTATTATTTTATCTTCAAATAATCAGTTTTCTCACTGGTTATAAAAAAAAAAATCCATTTTGTTTCAAGAAAAGGTTGAAAGTAATAACGATATAACCAATGACCATCGGTCGAGGTAATTTTGGTCTTTTAACTGGGTATGCCAGGAGGTCTGAGTATAAAGCTGTCAAAATTTCATAAATATGTTGTAGAATTTTTAAGAAGAGTGATCTTCTCAATAATCAGCTTCTTCCGAAGAAAATTATTTTATCATAGTGAA
>BGPR01040474.1:0-13941 GCA_013235015.1 Araneus ventricosus | reverse complement strand
TATCATTTTAAAAATTTAAAAAAGATCTGAGAAGAAACAGGGAAATAATATATTTTACTCTGCAATTATTTTCAAGGTTTTGGCTATCCTAACAATAACGAAAACATTTATACTGGATTGAACTCATTATATGATGTCCACTTATCTTGATCCAATAAACCGTTAGAGAGAATGCAGAAGTTAATTGAAAATGTCTTTAAATGAAGGAAAATTATATTTTATGTTTTTGGAGTCTACTAAATATATTTTTAATAAGTCACGAATGCTGTCTCTTTATACGATCTCCCTGTCCCATGAGTCAGATTTAGTAAAACATGTTTCACACCTAAAATTCTTAAAAAATCACTCTTCTGCGACAAAAAACTGAGCGAGTTATTGAGCTTGAATTATAATTTTTAACCAATCAAAGGCCCTGACGAGCAAGTGCTGAGCATTGATTTGGATCGTCTTTAAAACGTCTATTGAAATGGTGTAAAGTGAATCCAAGTCATGATATTCAAAGCTGCATAATCAGTCAATGAAGTCGCTGAGTTGACATTTCTGTGTTTAAAATGTTGATTGTCGAGAATTATTTTTGCTGATATGATTGATAGGGATAGAGGAACTGTATAAAAGTTAGATTTCGTAACTTTTTCTAGAATATATTTATTCACTCAAAAATATATATTATAATTTCCCTTCATTTAAAGCATTTTTCAAATTTGAATTATATGTTCAAAGGTTTAGAAATTAGCTTTTGGACCACGATAAGTGTGACACCTTGTATATAACGGTTTTCTAAAATACTTTATTTATTTTATATAAATTGCTTATTTCATTTTAGAAATAACCAAAGCTACCATTTACTTATTAGGATAGAACGTTTTAGGTTTGTAAATAAAACCAACCCCATCTAAATTTATATATAGCGCTATGCACATCTTTTTAAATAATTACTAAGTTTTATATTAATAGTTCCAGAAATTAAATCAGAGCTAACTGCAAGATTTCGTTTATTTTTCCAACATGCTTCCTTATTTCTTCTTTTCCTTCAATTTTCTCTCTTCTAGTTGTATATTTAATTCCCTTTCAACATTCGCACAAAACGCATCTTTCAAACTTTCCAGCAGAGTTCTTTGTTGGTTCCAAAACGACTCGAACTGAGAACAAAGAAAGTTCCTCCTAAGTAATTACATTCTCTCCTGAAGTATTTTTTAGAAAATACATTAGAGCTCCAAGAAAGTAAGCAAATGTGGAAGAGAAAATTAAGATTTTTCTTGCTTCGTAAAACTTTCTGTTTTAGAGAGTCGTTTAATTTGAATGAAGGCTGTGCATTTCGGCTTAATTCGGAAACACTTTAAAAAATTAGCTCCATGAAAATGATAGAAAAGAATGTTATTATGTATATGCTTTCTGCACATATCAAAAAAGATCAGGCTAAAAAGCTTTTTGGCTATTAAAAGCATTGAAATATTGGGAAAATGGAGTCAATGTTGCTCTTAAAAAAGTTTTAGTGAAAAGCTTGCATTTCAAATATTATTCAATTGAGTTCGATATCTCTACATCAATTTATTATGGGCAAAATAAGACAGAGCATCAATCAGACTTTTCAGGCGATATGTTAATGATAGAAAGAATTGAAATGCCGACAAAAATTGAGCCTATGTTTGCCATATAAAGCTTGAGAGAATAAAAATCATATTTCCAAAGAAGTTCAATTGGATTCGGAGATCTCGCTACACTGGACTCTAATTAATTTGTGCAAAATAATTCACTGCATCAATTGTGATTTTCTGTCGATGTGTTAATGGATAGAAAAATTGAAATATTTCAGTGAAATTGAGGTACTGATGCTCATAAGGCTTTAGAGAATAAAACTTATTTCAATTATATAAATCATTTAAAGCCAAGAATTATAGAATCAACGAAAATCATTTAAAAGCCAAGAATTCTCAATCAATTATAAAGGAATTTAAAGCCAAGCAATCAATTAGGCACTGAAGCCAAGAATTTTAAAAAAATCAATTATAAATAATTTAAAGCCAAGAATTTGTGAATTCAATTATAAATCATTTAGCCAAGAATTCTAAAATCAATTATAAAATCATTTAAAAGCAAAGAATTTACAAGCAATACAAAAAAGACCTTTTAAAATATGGCACTATAAAATAGCAAATCGTACCATATTTCAGTGGGTCAGTTGCCTTTCATATATCGTTTGTGTTCAAGGAGTAATGGCAAAAAACCATTAAATTCTCCACCTCTTCTGTTCTAATTGTGTTTGTTTCCGCAAACTAAGTCACTTTTCGAATTGGCCTTTAGAGGAATTTTCAGTTTGCTTGGATGCAAGAGAATGTATGAGTTAATGAAACTTGAATTATACATCTAAGTGAAGAATCTACAGAACAAAGTATGATACTTATATTGAATAGTTGGGCTTTAATCGTGTCCATCAACTATTAAGACATTGATCCTTTCTGTACATCTTTGTGCGTTAACTTTGTTCCTTATTCTTCTTAAGTCGAGAACCCATCAGGTTTCTTCCTCCCAGCGGATAAATAATAATAATTTTAAGATATCGTTTGTGTTCATGAGTAATGGGCAAAACCATTAAATTCTTCATTCCTTCTTGTTCTAGTTGTTTGCTTTCAAATTAAGTCAATACTCTTCGAATTGGCCTCAGTGAGTTTCTCTTTCAGTTTGTATGGATGCAAGAGAATGTATAAATTAATCTGAAACTTAAATTATACATCTTATGGCTATTCCATATGAACAAAGGCATGATTGAATGGCGCGAAGGTTTTAATCGTGTCCATCAACTATTAAGACATTCATTGTATCTTTTCTGTACATATTGCGTGTTAACTTTGTTCCAATATTCTCTTCTTAAGTCGAGAACCTTATGAGGCTTCTTCCCTCCCAGCGATAAATAATAAAACAATTTTGTTCTGACGTTTGTGTTCGCGAGTAATGGGCAAAACCATTAAATTTTCATACCTTCTTGTTCTAGCTGTGTTTCTGTTTTCAAATTGTCACTTTCGAATTGGCCTTCAGTGGAGTTTTCAGTTTGTATGACAAGAGAATGTATAAAATTGTTGAAACTTGAATTATGCATCTATGAAGAATCTACATGAACAAAGGTATGATACTATAATAAATAAGGACGAATCGTGTCCATCAACTATTAAGACATCTATTGTGACTTTTTTTCTGTACATATTGCGTGTTAACTTTTGTTCCAATATTCTTCTTAAGTCGAGAACCTTATGAGGTTTCTTCCCTCCCAGCGGATAAATAATAAAAATAATTTTGTTCTGATATATCGTTTGTGTTCATGTACGGGCAAAACTAATAAATTCTCCATCCTTCTGTTCCTAATTCTGTGTTTGCTTCCCGCAAATTGTCACTTTCGAATTGGCCTTTAGAGGAATTTTCAGTTTGCTCGGATGCAAGAGAATGTATGAAAGCAATTTGAAACTTGAATTACACATCTTATGAAGAATCTACATGAACAAAGGTATGATACTATATTGAATAAGGAAGGCTTTAATCGTGTCCATCAACTATTAAGACATTGATCTCGGACTTTTTCTGTACATTTTGTGCGTTAACTTTTGTTCCAATATTCTTCTTAAGTCGAGAACCTTATCAGGTTTCTTCCCTCCCAGCGGATAAATAATAATAATAATTTTGTTCTGATATATCGTTTGTGTTCATGAGTAATGGGCAAAAACCATTAAATTCTTCATTCCTTCTGTTCTAGTTGTGTTTGCTTTCTTTAAATTGTCACTTTTCGAATTGGCCTTCAGTGGAGTTTTCAGTTTGTATGGATGCAAGAGAATGTATAAAATTAATCTGAAACTTGAATTATACATCTTATGAAGAATCTACATGAACAAAGGTATGATACTATATTGAATAAGGAAGGCTTTAATCGTGTCCATCAACTACTAAGACATTCATTGTGGACTTTTCTGCACATATTGCGTGTTAACTTTTGTTCCAATATTCTTTCAAGTCGAGAACCTGTGAGGTTTTCCCAGATAAATAATAAAATAATTTTGTTCTGATATATCGTTTGTGTTCATGAGTAATGGGCAAAAACCATTAAATTCTTCATACCTTCTGTTCTAGTTGTGTTTGCTTTCGCAAATTAAGTCACTTTTCGAATTGGCCTTCAGTGGAGTTTTCAGTTTGTATGGATGCAAGAGAATGTATAAAATTAACTTGAATTATACATCTTATGAAGAATCTACATGAACAAAGGTAAGGATACTATATTGAATATGAAGGCTTTTAACGTCCATCACTATTAAGATTGATCTCGGACTTTTCTGTACATTTGTGCGTTAACTTTGTTCCAATATTCTTTCTTGTTTGAGAACCTTATCAGGTTTCTTCCTCCAGCGGATAAACAATAATAATTTTGTTCTGATATATCGTTTGTGTTCAGAGTAATGGGCAAAACTAAATTCCTTCTTGTTCTAGTTGTGTTTGCTTTCGCAAATTAAGTCACTTTTCGAATTGGCCTTCAGTGGAGTTTTCAGTTTGTATGGATGCAAGAGAATGTATAAAATTAATCTGAAACTTGAATTATACATCTTATGAAGAATCTACATGAACAAAGGTAAGATACTATATTGAATAAGGAAGGTTTTAATCGTGTCCACTGGCCAAGACATCTACGTGGATCTTTTCTGCACATACTGGTAAGCAACTTCTTTGTTCAATATTCTTCTTAAGTCGAGAACCTTATGAGTTTCTTCCTCCCAGCGGATAAATAATAAAAATAATTTTGTTCTGATATATCGTTTGTGTTCATGAGGGCAAAACCATTAAATTCTTCATACCTTCTGTTCTAGTTGTGTTTGCTTTCGCAAATTAAGTCACTTTTCGAATTAGCCTTCAGTAGAGTTTTCAGTTTGTATGGATGCAAGAGAATGTATAAAATTAATCTGAAACTTGAATTATACATCTTATGAAGAATCTACATGAACAAAGGTATGATACACCATTGAATGTTTTAATCGTGTCCATCAACTATTAAGACATTCATTGTGGACTTTTTCTGTACATATTGCGTGTTAACTTTTGTTCCAATATTCTTCTTAAGTCGAGAACCTAATGAGGTTTCTTCCCTCCCAGCGGATAAATAATAAAAATAATTCCACTTGATATATCGTTTGTGTTCATGAGTAATGGGCAAAACCATTAAATTCCATACCTTCTGTTCTAGCAGTTTTGCTTTCGCAAATTAAGTCACTTTCGAACTGGCCTTCAGTGAGTTTCTCAGTTTGTATGGATGCAAGAGAACGTATAAAATTAATCTGAAACTTGAATTATACATCCTATGAAGACCCATGAACAAAGCAAAGATACTATATTGAATAAGGAAGGCTTTAATCGTGTCCATCAACCGTTAAGACATTGATCTCGGACTTTTCTTCTGCATACATTTTGTGCGTTAACTTTTGTTCCAATATTCTTCTTAAGTCGAGTAACCCATTGTGGTTTCTTCCCTCCCATGGATAATAATAATTTGTTCCTTGATATATCGTTTGTGTTCATGAGACAATGGCAAAAACCATTAAATTCCTTCATCTTCTGTTCTAGTTGTGTTTGTTTCTCGCAAATTAAGTCACTTTTCAACTGGCCTTCAGTGGAGCTTCGCCTGTATGGAAAACGTATAAATTAATCTGAAACTTGAATTATACATCTATGAAGAATCCTCATATGAACAAAGGTATGATACTATATTGAAGGTGAAGGCTTTAACGTCCAGCATCAACTATTAAGACATTCATTGTGGACTTTTTTCTGTACATATTGCGTGTTAACTTTTTGTTCCAATATTCTTCTTGCCGAGAACCTCAAGAGGTTTCTTCCCATGGATAAATAATAAAAATAATTTTGTTCTTGATATATCGTTTGTGTTCCTCATGAGTAATGGGCAAAACCATTAAATTCTTCTGCTACTCTCTGTTCTAGTTGTGTTTGCTTTTCGTAAATTACTACTTTTCGAATTCATTTCAGTGGAGTTTTCAGTTTGTAATGGATGCAAGAGAATGTATAAAATTAATCTTGTTGAATTATACATCTTATGAAGAATCTACGAACAAAGGTATGATACTATTGAATAAGGGAAGGCTTTAACTGTGTCCATCAACTATTAAGACATTAATTTGGACTTTTTCTGTACATTTTGTGCGTTAACTTTGTTCCAATATTCTTCTTAAGTCGAGAACTTTAAGGAGGTTTCTTCCTCCCAGCGGATAAATAATAAAAAAATAATTTTGTTCTGATATATCGTTTGTTCAAGGAGTACGGGCAAAACCATTAAATTCCTTCATACCTTCTGTTCTAGTTGTGTTTAGCAATACGTAACTGGAACGGAAGCATCACTAACTGAAAAAATGGAATACTGAATCATTCTGGAACCCTGAAATTATGTCCTTCATTTTTGATGTTATAAGCGTTTTTCGAATGGTATAAAAAACGCCCATAGAGCTTTATAATTTCCTTTCGAAAAGGTTGAATGATGATCGATTTAATTACTTGAAAAGTCACGGTATGTAGAAGGTTATTCAAAATGATGTGCTTTATTTTAACATACTATTATAAAGTCAATTATGAAGAAGCTCTTACCAGAACAAATTGAAAGGAAAGATCAACTCAAATATTTTTATTTTATGACAGTTATATTTAACAAAATTTAACAAAGATATTAACTATAAATTTATTAGTTAAAAATTAATTAAAACTTTTTGTGTTATATAGAATGGCGCATATGCAGCTATTTCTAATATAATACAGAAACAAATAATAGAAATATAAATTAAAAGGTAAGAAAAGTATAAAAAAGAAACAGAAGATTTAAACGAAAAACGATAACAATACACCTTTTTGCGTGCTCAACGCAACAGCATCAAGTGATTGCATCAACAAAAAATTATAACAATTAATATTTAAAACACATAAAATAGAATTTAGAATGTCCATTGCTTCCATTTTGAATAATATCTCTTTTACATTCTAAATTCTATTTTATGTGTTTTAAATATCAATTGTTGTAATTTTTTGCTGATGCAATCACTTGATGCTGTTGCGTTGAGCACGCAGAAGGTGTATTGTTATCATTTTTCGTCTAAATCTTCTGTTTCCTATTTATACTTTTCTTACCTTTTAATTTATATTTCTATTATTTATTTTATGACATTATAAGTGTTTTATATGACTTCCTCGGTTAGTCCATTCCTTCCATTTTGAATATTCTCTTTTACATTCTAAATTCTATTTTATGTGTTTTAAATATTAATTGTTGTAATTTTTTGTTGATGCAATCACTTGATGCTGTTGCGTTGAGCACGCAGAAGGTGTATTGTTATCATTTTTTGTCTAAATCTTCTGTTTCCTATTTATACTTTTCTTTCCTTTTAATTTATATTTCTATTACTTATTTTATGACATTATAAGTGTTTTATATGACTTCCTCGGTTAGTCCATTCCTTCCATTTTGAATAATCTCTTTTACATTCTAAATTCTATTTTATATGTGTTAAATATTAATCGTTGTAATTTTTTTGTTGATGCAATCACTTGATGCTGTTGCGTTGAGAACGCAAAAAGGTGTATTGTTATCGTTTTTCGTTTAAATCTTCTGTTTCTTATTTATACTTTTCTTACCTTTTTATTTATATTATATATATTTATTTTATGACATTATAAGTGTTTGATATGACTTCCTCGGTTAGTCCATTCCTTCCCACACTCGTTTCAGCATGTTTGGTGTTACTAAGTTAACTTACACAAACATACTTTGAATGGTGGGAATGTGCACCTCGGAGTCGATTTTCTAAAATTTTAATTAATTAAAAATTAAGCTGAATTTTGGCGTTTTTCCTTAATAACTTCCTAATATATAACAGCACAAAAATTATTTTTATACCATCTGAAAATTTAAAAATATCTTTTCAATTATATCAATTAAGTTGTCATACAATGATTTGTCTAATTTTAATGAATTTTTAATAATATTTTTGGCCTAATTTACAACAAAAATAATTTTTAATTACATCTCTAATAATAATAAAGGAGAATGTATGTGTGTGCATTGGCGCTCTACAGGGAAGACCGTTGTAACTAGAGCTACAAAATCTGACACAAACATACTTTGGAAAGTGGGAATGTGCAGCTCGGAGCCCATTTCTGGAAATTTTGATAAGCATTCTAATTAATTAAAAATTAAGATAAATTTTGGCTTTTTCTTTAATAACTTCCTAAAATATTAAAGCACAAAAATCATTTTTACTGCATCCGAAAGTGCAAAATTTGAATACCTTTTCAATGATATCAATTAAGTTACCGTACAATTTTTTTCTTCAATTTTAATAAATTTTTAAAAATATTTTTTGGCATAATCTACAACATTATTTTTCATTGTTGCAACGCGATCTAAACCCTTTTCATTGTTTAAACACATATTTATTTGCGTGTTTCCCTTCCATTGTTGAAAGCTAAGGTAATATCTTGATGTTTAATTTTATGTTTGAATAAGTACATTTTCATCCAGCTAACATGTTGCTAGGAATAAAATGTGCTGCGCCATTTTAATGTTGAATACAAATGCATATTTTGCAAGAGAAATAAGATAGAGAAGTTGATGCCAACAACGTGCAATTGGATGTTGCATAACACAGACAGTTACTTGACAATATTAGGGACGTTCATGCAGACAACGAACAGAATAAGTGTAAGGCTACTGAAAGAACATGGGTTAAAATATGGGTACTTACGTATTAACGCCACCGCAGCTATAGATTTGGCGGTTTTTAAGTGTCGCCAATTTGGCGGTTTTTGTACTTACGTATTAACGCCAACGCAGCTACAGATTTGGCGGTTTTTAAGTATTAACGCCAACGCAGCTACAGATTTGGCGTTTTTTAAGTGCCACCAATCTCTTTATTGGCGCATTACCGCCAATCTGTAGCTGCGGTGGCCTTAATACGTAAGTACCAAAATAGGTATCAAAATTTTAATTTTAAAATTGCTTTGTTAAAGAAACAATGAATATCAAATTCTACATTACGGATTGAGTTGAAATTGTATTCCTGGCTAACAAGCTGGTTTACGAAGGCGGCTAGTATCTAATAAAAATTTGAAAAACCCTTCCTTAATTAACACATACTACACAAGAAGAAACTACCTGCCAGATTCAGACCTGTTCTTGTCGTGGTCTATTCCAGAAGAAAACAGACCAACTGTCCGATTTTGTTGATTAAGAAGCGGGCAGTCGTGTAATTTATTCGGAAGGCCCGATCCTTTTCTTCTTTTTCCTGCCCACTCCTAATCTGAGGTTATTCTGTCGCCCGAGAAAGAAAAATACCTTATCATTAAAGGTATGATTCTTTCGCAACAGAGGGCGCTGTGTGATGTTCAGGGATGAGATTGGCCAAAAAGCAAAAAGACTGAAATCATACGCGAGCAAAACATTTGTACCATAATTTATACGCGAAAGATGTTTTAAGAGGTAAAACATCAGAACATGCAACATGATGAAAATCTTACACTATAATAATTAATAACTTAATTATTTATAATTCAGTATGTATAAACAAGAAAAAGAATATTAAATTATTATTAAATCATTCACATTAAAAGTAACACATAATTACGGGCATCAGAAAATACAAAATTTAAATTAGACATTAAAACATATTTACCACCTGTACATCAATGAGATGCAACATTCACTCAACAGAAGTCAGAGAAGAAGTATATTTAATAACCTTTTGATAAAAGTTAGTAGCTCAAAAAATAAATAAAACTAAGAACAAATAATTTCTTTTGCTTCAGGCAATTGTGTCAAGTGTATTAGCTCTTTATAAATTATAATAGTGTATCAAATACTGAATTCTGTTTTATTTCTTTTATTTTTATACATTTTTAAAAAAGTAACAGCACAATGATTTTGCACCTTATAAAATGAGTGGTTGGGAAATTGTACAGTTACAATTGCAAATTCATTTAGCATTGTTATTTCGAACCCTTCGAAACATTTCCTTAATTGTTAAAGAAGTGGTTTCCTTTCGTTTTTTTATTTGTGTGGCTTTTGTTGGTAACAGATCTCCATTAACACGCTTCACCCCTTGTTTTGGAGGGCTCCTATCTTTGACAGATTTTTCTTCAATAAAGGATGTGTTCGCATCCTCTGCATGTTTATTTTCAGTAGATGCTAATGTTTTTACACAGTCTTCATTAGTATCTATCTGTTTAATTCCTGACATAGTTGTCGGGACTACATTATCTCTAGAATGCCTAGGTAAATAATTTGTTTTATCTTTTATTTTGAGAATATTTTTTTTATGTCTTATTCTCTGCTTTTTTGCTGCATTTGCACACAGCTTTCTAGCTGCTTCTTTTGACAGGAGTTTTTCTTTTTGTTTATGTAGTTTATTTATTTGTTTTTGTTTCTGTTCCATTTTTTTTTATTTTTTTCATCTTGGTATGCTCTACAAGATGACCTTAGGTTTTCCACTAATTTTTTTTCAACATGTTCATGCAAAAAATCTTTTTTTGCAAAATATGCCACAGAAGTTTTGTTTTCTGCAAAAAGGTGGTACTTAATACTTTGAATGGCACTGAATGTTGGAATGTTCATCCTTGTAGAGCTTGCTGATATAATGTTGTTCATTACACTAAAACTGGATTCCACTTTTGGGCAATGAAAACAAGTCAATAATGCACACACCATCTTGGATAGTAGAGGATATTTGCCTGTTTTTTTAACTTCTACCCACCACTCATCTATTGATACACCTTCATTCACAGTGTAAAGTGAATCCACATGATACTTACGTACTTCTAAGTCAAAAAGTTCTTTTTCTTTTGGCAATAAAATGTTTGTTACTAATTGTGGTAATTTTTTCATTAATTCCAAAGCGAGAGAATTCTTCCTGCACATGGGATCTACACTGGACACACATTTTAAAAAAACATTATCAGTGGGCATTTTTTTCTGCAATGCCTCCGAGCAAGCAACATATGCTTTCATGATATTATTTCTGAATGACTTAATTTTGTCATACTGTGATTTTGGTGCTGAGGCAATCAATTCTTTTGCTTTTACACCTACAAAGACTGAACTAATAGGCAGGTGGTAGCACTTCTTTTTAATATCCAACCCCATCATTTTTTAGTTGAATCCCCCAATGATGCTAAAACCTCAGGCTTCATAAAACAGGCCAAAAAAGATTTTATTAGTTCAAATTGCTTATCATGGAGTTTGTGAATGAGTGGCGTTCCAGATTCAAATAATTTAACATATTCTTGTAATAACGGCAAAACTGACACTAACAGATTGGTGATCAACTTAGTTGTTAAGCTGTTTTCAAACAGCTTTTCAGCAATCCTACTTTTCCGATCTTTTCCTGCTTGTGTCATATTTTTTTCTGCAAGTCTGGAATGCATTTTATGAATAAATTCTTTTCCAGCTTCAGTGACATTATGAAGCTTGTATATATTTATCACAACAGGAAGAAAATTTGTTTTTTCTGAACGGGACAGGAAAGAAAAATAAAATAATGTGAGGGCACTGATCATCCTAGAGAAATCTTGTGCTACAACATAGACTGATAACCAGCGGAAGCTGATGTAATTCTGCGGCATTGTGTATTTAATGTTGAGAACTTCACAAATTTCCATCAATGCTGCTCGTAGATCTGGTGACCACTTAAAATCATTATGTATATCTGTAAATAAGGATTCCAAGTGTAGACCAAAAGGTTTACAAAATAGCTTTGCAGCATTGTGGGCATGGTGGCAGGAGTCACCATCAATGTCTAATAAATGGGGACATTTTTCTCTGAGTCTACTTTCAAGTCCCGACTTTTTGCCACGCATAACATGACATGAATCTAGAAGAACTGACATTAGGTTGTGCCATGGAATGTTATTTTCTTCTAGAAGCTTAACAATGCCTTGAAAAAGTAAAGTACTGTTGACACTAGGCACAGAAAATGACTGTAAGTGTTCTGTCACAATCTTGTCATTCCGCAAATAATTAACTAGGACTGTCACAATCTTTTCATTGTTATTACTCATGCTTTCATCAATGTTCAATGAAAACTTTTCACGTTTCAAATCCTTCACAAGATTTTGTTCGAAAGTCCTAGCAACACCAAATCTTAATTTGTATGCTGCTGAAGTGCGGTGCATTCTAATACCATTCAGAGCTTTTCTGTCTTTTGACAGCTCTTTCACTAAAACCAGAAGGTCAGGAGCAAGTGAAAATGACAACGATTTTTCTGCGAGAAAACCCAAAAGCATTGCTTCACTGTTAGCTATTCGATCAGCAAGTGGCACCAATTGCTGTGAAAAACTATTTACAGATGCAGTTAAACAACCCTTGAACATTGGATGTAGGCCATATGAAATGTCAGAATTATAACCTCCAGCTCCTGAAAATAATAATTATAATTTAATTAAGAATACAGTATGTGTGTGTCATATTTTTAATTAGTTTTTATGAAAAAATTATGAAGATTTTAGCTACATATTGTACAAAAACTAGGAGGCTCCTTTCTCTTGTACGAAAACTCTTAAACAAAAGTTACGAAATTATCAGAGGAGAGAAAAACAGATTTCCAATGCAAAATCAGGTTGTTTTATTCTTATCTTGAGGTTATAAATATGCATGATTTACTAACAAAAGTTGTAGTAGAAAATCTCATACACATTGGCTGAGTGCTTCAAAAATGAAAATTCATAATTTATAGTAAATTTTAGATGCAAATATATATGAACGTTAAAAGTAAACAATAAATTTATCAACTAAAAACTTCATTATAAACAACATTCTCTGTGAAATATCTGTTGCTCCATACATAACTCCTCGTTGTGTGGATAAAAAGGAGACTGACGAAGTTAACATAAAAAAAAGCTCTCCAAGTTTTTTGATGCCATAACAGATATCTCATTCCTTCCATTAGATAATGACACAGACCAACGGGGCAATATAGCAAAAGGATTCTTATTTTCCAAACACACACAAAGAAAAAAAAAGCAAACATAAAATAAGCAAACAAAAAAAATGCTAAAAGATTATATTAGAAAAAAAATTAATTCCGGTATAAATCTTATTTGATATTAAATCCGCATCAATGAATTCGCATATAATAAAAAGAAGAAAAAAAAACCTTCTAAAAGCATTTACAAAAAAACCTATCATAACTCCTATTTGACATTATATCATCACAAAAAAGAATCAAGCAAAACAGTATCCTGTGTTTATGCTGATTTGTAGACTCTAGTCTGAATATCTGGCACGTAGCCAAACCACAAACCACGTGAGCATTATAGAAATATTTGGGCTTTTCTTATTAAGATGAAATGCAGATCACCGAGACTTTAACCTTTAAAGGGCACTACCCTAAAATTTTTTTTTTTACTTAAAAAAAGATATATTTTTGAAGTTCTATGACCTGAAAATAAATTATTTTCCAAATAAAAATATTTCTCTGCCTTTAGGAAGGATGAAGGTGTGTTCTCCGGCGTATGCTCCAGAACGGGCTTCCTAGCTTGCGCCGGGTTACCAAAAATTCAAATCTCGAATACCACACAATCTGCCTTTAGTTTTTTCACTAGAGGGTGGGAAGACGTATGCCCCACCGCCCCTGTGCGAGATTTGTCTGGACATCGCACACAGGCACGCACGCACGCACGCACGCACGCACGCACGCACGCACACATTGCCTTTTATAAGTATAGATATAAATTTTATATATTATCTGTTTAATTTTATATATCCTCAAGCACCCATGGATTTTTCGGTCGGTAGATCGGGCTCTGAACACATACTATCATAAATGCCAATTGTTCCGATTTTTTGCGAAAGCGAAATTCCATTATTACCAGAAAGAAAAAAAATCTGCATCATATGTTCCAATTAAATGGACGAACTGAAAG
>BGPR01040473.1:0-13942 GCA_013235015.1 Araneus ventricosus | reverse complement strand
GTCTAGACTCTAGACGTGTTGTCTAGACTCTAGACGTGTTGTCTAGACTCTAGACGTGTTGTCTAGACTCTAGACGTGTTGTCTAGACTCTAGACGTGTTGTCTAGACTCTAGACGTGTTGTCAGTCAGTCATCCTCGGATAGCGCGGTGGACGTTACGTTGCATGTGTGTTAATTTAATCGCTTGCGGTTTTTGCGTGTCTATTCGCTTGTTGTTTGAAGAAGAATACGATTTAGAAGCGAATTATCTTCTCAAAGTTATGTACGCGTATAAAATAATAAAATCAGTAACAGAATTGGATTTCATATCTGAGGATCGTGTTAACGAAGTAATAATGGTAAATAAATTGTTTGCCATTTTAGATAGCTAAGTAAAATTTTTAAAAATCATTTTTTCAGCTCCGCCGCCAACATGGCATCTGGTAAAAAAGAGAAGAACTGAAGAAGAAAACCGAGAATTCAATCAGGATTGGACGGAGTCGTTTGCATTCATATGCAACACAGATGGCCTTCCGACTTGTCTCATTTGCCACAAAAAACTCGCACACAATAAGAAGTCAAATTTGGAGAGACATTTCGCTACAAATCATACCCAGTTTGCTGGTAAATATCCAACCGGTGACGCACGAAAAAAAGCTGTTGAAGAGCTCCAAAAAAAAAACAACAGTCAAGTTTCATGCTAAGTAACTGGGCGCAATCTTCCAATAATGTAAATCTGGTAAGCTTTGCAGTATCATTAGAAATTACAAAAAGAGGAAAACCATTCACAGATGGTAAGTACGTCAAAGATTGTTTTATACGTGCATCTGAAGAACTGTTTCGTGATTTTAGAAACAAAGCAGAAATCATGAAAAAAATCAAAGCTTTGCCATTATCTGCTAAGACAGTAAAAGATAGAACTTCTAAATTGCCTTCAAATGTAACACATATGCAAGTGGAAGACATTCAACTGGCTTCTGCCTTATCACTTGCTATAGATGAGTCTTGCGACATAAAAGACACGGTATAAGTTACCCTTTTCGTCAGGTATATGTCGTCCCAATGTCCAAAAGAAGAACTGCTAGGATTGCTACCGCTCTCAGGGCAAACTCGTGGAGAAGATATAGCAAATGCTGTGCAAAAATGCTTGGAAGACAATGGAATCGATATAAATAAAATCGTTTCTATAGCAACTGATGGAGCCAGAAGTAAGACAGGAATACATAGAGGGGTAACATCAATTCTTCAGAAAAAAATAAACCATGAAATTCTAACGTTTCACTGCATAATTCATCAAGAAGCGTTTTGTGCCCAAACATTTCCGGCCAAAATAGTTGAGGGCATGAACTTGGTAATTAAGATTATTAACAGCATCTTGGCAAAAGCAATCTACCATCGCCAGTTTAAAGATTTCCTTGAAGAAATAGATAACCAGTTTTCTGACCTACTTCTGCACAATAAAGTGCGATGGCTTTCCAGAGGTAACGTATTGCAACGTTTTGCTTTGTGCTTGAGTGAAATAAAAACATTCCTCAATGAAAAAAGCATTGACTATCCCGAATTGGAAGAAGACAAATGGCTGCAAAAATTCAACTTCATGGTAGATACCACAATGAAACTAAATCTAAAACTGCAAGGAAAGGGCAACCCAGCCTACGCCTTGCTTGAAGTAGTTTGTTTCGAAAAAAAATTACTTCTTTTTGTTGAAGACATGGAGAACGGTAAATTACTTCATTTTAAAAATCTGAAACAATATCGCAATGAGACCAATGCAACTATTGAAGCGAATTACTTCACCATAGCTTTAAAAAATATGACGGATGGATTCGCTGTGAGATTCGAGCAATTCAAGACAAACAAAAGTACTCTCGCGTTCATAGTAAACCCTCTCAACACAAATACAAATGAGATCAACATTGAGCCGTTTGGAATTGATGCTGGATCGCTTCAAATGCAATTACTAGATTTGAAAACCAAAGACTTTTGGAGTGGCAAGTTCACAGAACTCAAGAGCAAGTTGGAAGTCCAGAAATGCATGAACATCGCGCAGCACAAGTGGACAGCTCTAAAAGAAATTCCGCGAGTTGAGGCCCTCATATTCGGCGCATGGAATAGTCTTCCAGAATGCTACAGTGAGGTGAAGAAGTTGGCATAGGGAGTGCTGACGATCTTCGGGTCGATATATTCGTGCGAGCAAGCGTTCTCTTGCATGAATATAATAAAAAGTACAGTTAAAAGTCAACTAACAAATAAAAATCTAGAGACGTGCTTGAAACTTAAAACAACAATTTATAAGCCAGATTTAATCAAACTTTCAAAAGGCATGCAAAGCCAATGCTCTCATCGATGTAACTATCTATATTTGTGTTTTCATATGAATAAATATTATTCCGTATTTAAAGCCGTTTATTTTAAATCAAAAATCAAATATATATAAGCAAATACTATAATATTGAAACGAAAATTTTTAGTGGCTCTTTAAAAACCGGGAAATTTTGTAAATTGTAACTTTTGGCTCTTCCGTTTCAATAGGTTGCCGACCCCTGCCCTAGGAGATTGAAGTGACCGGTTGTGTGGTTTGCATGGAGCCCCCATGAATGACCCACCTAAATGGATGGGCTGAAAATCGGAACTATGTGTGTCGAGACGCTCCAAATGGTGTGGAGCGGAGCGCTCGTGAATATCCAGTTTTTCAAACATATAATACCTTATGCGTATTTATTGTCAATATTTTCTGACTTTCCGGATGGGCTTCCATTTTCAAATAGACATGGAAGTTGAAATTTGAAAGCTTTTCCTCCACGTTTCAACTAGCAAATATTTCATCCAATCTAGACAAGGGATGTTGTGGCACTATTAAATTGAGATTGAAGGTTATCCAAAGAAATAATTTCAATCAAAATTATGGATTACTACATTTGAACTTCTTGCTACAATTCGGAAGCAATTTGAAATGAACTGTAGGAATCGGGTAAAATTAGCATAAGAAATTAATCAAGTTTAAAGTCACATGTGCGTGAAAAACGTTGCTGTCCGTGTCATCTAACTACATGTTATCTTACACGGTATTGTAACTCGCAGTCGTGCGATATCATACTCACATGAAAAACGTAGTTGTTTGGCTCATATCACATTTAACTGCATACAGTCTTCACTATTTTTTTTCTCATGTTAAAGGAACAGTTTTTTCTAACATTTTATTATTGTGACGCATTTTACTTGTATTATGGAGAGTGGGAATATGCAAATCGGATCCGTTTTTTAAAATTTTAATTAATCAAAAATCAAACGAAATGTGACGTTTTCCTTTGATAACTTAGGAAAATATTATAGCAAAAATATTTCTAGACCATCTGAAAATTTTTTTAAAAAATTATTCTTTCAATGATATCGTTGTAATTGTCTTCTGATTTTTTCCATAATTCTAGCACATTTAAAAAAATATTTTTATTCATAATTTATTATAATACATTGTTACATGAAATTCAAACCTTTTTCGTTGTTTGTACAAATATTTAATTGTGTGTTTATCAGGAATGGCGCTAGAGTTTGCCCGACAGGCGGGAACAGTCTCCCCGACAGGGGTGCGAGTGTAATGAAATTGTTCTCAAATTTTCGCCAGATTATTATTTATCAACTACAGTTGAATACCCCATAAAAAATTTTCCCCGACGAGATATAAAATTTCCCCCCCCGGGGGGGGGGGCACAACATCCCCGACAGGGGGCCCTGGCCCCCGGTCCCCCTCTGGCGCTACCTCTGGTGTTTATCTTCCATTGTTGATTAAAGAATGAAGATTCTACTTATTTTTTCATATTCCTTTGTAATATTTTAATGAATTTTCCTTTTTTTTTTATGCATCTTTCTTTTTTTTTTTTTTTTGTAAAATCTGTAAATAAAGTCTCATAGGATGCTAAGTAAACTAGGAAGTGTATCTGGCAGTGGCGTACCTACATAAAATGGCGCCCAGGGCAAATGTCAAAACTGCGCCCCCTTTTTTTCTTTTGAAATGTGATCCCCATTTTCGGAAACTTTATGCCGGGGAGTGCAAAGATTAAAAATGCAAATAAACTTTAAAAAAATATCATATAAAAAATTTTTGAGTTGATCTTGAGTTGAAAATAACATATAAAACACTTTTGAGGGGGAGGGGACTTCAGCCCCGGATTCTTTCTTCTTCATTGTTGCATATTTAATGAATACAAACGAAGCTAAAATAAGAAAAATCACGCTTTTAACTAGAAGATTAAAAAAATTCATAAATAAATTATAGATTCTTAACTATTTTTCTGACTTATGAAATTAATCAAAAGAATTCGTTTTATTTTGAACCATATTAATATTTGCTACCACTGAGGCAAATTTTTGCGACATAATGAATAACAAATAATTCATTTCATGCTGGTGTATATTTAAAAGTAGATAAATATTTCCGTTCAAAAATGAGGTGGAAGTGTGAAAAAACATACAAAGGTTGCCTTCAGCAAAGCTTCTAATAGAATTATAAAAGTGTCATTTTATAAATTTAGATTCATTCATTTTATGCAGTGTAAAACTGAAGTTAACAAAATTGCCATGAGGATATTCGTATTTTATAATTAAATAAGATTTAAAAAATTAAAAATTTTGAACTTGATAATAGTATGATAATTTAAATTTGTTCGGATTTGATTTATTTTGCAAAACAAACGGAGGGGGTTGAATCTGACAGAAAAGTTATGTCTGCTTGCTGTAACACAACTGGTGAGATAAAGCTTCTAAATGTCGAAGGTTTCATGGGCAAAAACATCATTCCAGATTTTATCGAGACAAAAGCCTGAACTAGACATCTTAATTAAAACTAAAATACTGAAATGGAAGTAACCAGTCTAAAATTAAATTTAGAATAATTTTCACTAAAATAAATGAAAATATATACATTATCGACATCATATCCAAAAGAACTTCAGGCATGGGCATGACGATATCCTTTCTTAGAATTATTATCATGATCAGGATAATAATCTTCAAAATTACCTTTTCGCAATATACAAAAGAAAAGTACATGCAAAAGGCATTATTACTTTATTTGAAAATCATTTTGTTGGGGAAAAAATCTGCTGTAAACCTAGCAAAACATTTGAGATATACTTCATAATTTAAATTTAAATCTTCTTACATGCTTATTTAATTCTTTGTTATTTTAAATATAAATTCTTTTAGAAAATCCTTGCTATTTTAAAGAAAATTAATTAAAAAAATATTTTTTCAATGTCAATTTAAGATCTGTTTGCAAGGTCTGCAAGATCTGTTAATTTTTGCCACCAATTGCAAAATTTTATGTGGTCTTTTCTCTCTCTCTCTTAGATTTTTTTTTTTTTTTTTTTTTGCGTTTGGCAGAACAACTGCATCTATGTTCTACAAACACTATCGCATTTTCATCATACAAATTATGCGAATATTCAATGTTAAAAACAATGTAAAGATAATGAACTTACGTTTAAAGTTGATGGAATGCTCTTACTCTGCGCAAAAAAAATGGACGTATATTTCCCGTTCAATCGGGTTAACAACTTGATAGAGACAGTATAAAGACTCGCAGCAATTTATATTAATAAAATTATATCAAAATTGGAATGAAGACATTCTACATTCGAAGTCGTGTAAACAGTGGCGGACTGGGTCTGAAAATAGTGGTTGCCATGAGTGAATGGGGGCCCTTGCCCTATCACATTTAGAATGCCCTCTTAAATATATTTTTTTAATTTTATTTATTACGAATATAATAAATTAAAATAAATAAGTTAATATAATCTATTCTTAATCTAATATTACTAATTACAGTATACACGCACTATACATATTATTGGAAGTAATAAATACCAATTTTAAACACAAGTTTATTATTGAATATTTTGGAGGTTGTATAGCATAATTTACAAGCCCAAAATATAATATGTTGATATAATATCTTCCAAATATAATTTTGAACCTAAACTGTCTTTTTGACAATTTTTAACCAAACTGTAAATAAAGTACAAACTATTTACTAATTCTAATTTTTTAAAAAGAATACGTATTTCTATCAAATATTAACAACTCAAAAGTAAGGAAGTGTATTGCATGTTGTCCACTTCATTACGGGCGAATCAGTTCACTAGATGGCTATGCAAATCTGTCAATAATTATTCTACATCCAAATCATCGAACAATTCCTTTTCAATAGATAGCAACATATAGGATTCCAAGTTCTCCTCAGACAATGAGTTTCTTATTAAGGTCTTTATGATCTTTAGCTTCGAAAGTTCACTACTATGAATACATCATTCGTCCCTCAAAAATAAATTTCAAACTTCTTAAAGACAAAGTTCTTTTAAAATATTTTCAATCGATGCAGGTCCATTAGGATACAAACTGTAGCAGGAAAATTAAAATCCTGAGTAAAAGAGTAAAAAAAAAAAAAAGCATAATGGTTGGCATTACACAGAAACCACCTCAAACATAATTAGGATTGTTAGCTAAATTAACTCTTAATAAATATGAAGAGAAAGGATCATGTATAATTAAATTTTTATTAGTTACTAGCTGCATGGCCCGGCGTTGCACGGGCAATCTTGAATAATGGGATATTCCTGGGCGGAGAGAAGTGAGATCACATGAGGCCTTGGGATCCATATTTTCATATGCCCGGCTCCATTTTTTTTCAACAAATATTGTCACTTACTTCCCCCAACAAATGTAAATATTCTTTCAAATCTAGTCTTTTTATTACTAATTTTCATATGCCCGCCTCCGCTTTATTTTTTTACATATATTGTCGCTAACGTAAACATTACGTTTCCTCAATACGTAAAAAATCCTTTGAATCCTATATTGTTTAATTAAAATTTTTAAATTCAATCTTTTAATTACCTTATAGTTAATAATCCAGCATTTCTCGAAATCCACATTTTTTTCATATGCCCGCCTCTGTTTTTTTCCCTACAAATATTGTCACTAAGCTTCCCCAACAAACGTAAATCTGTTTTGAATCCTCTCTTGTTGGATTAAAACTTTCAGTTCTAGCCTTTTTACTACCTTAAAGCAGTTTGGTTTGAATGAAAACGCGTGAATTCTTATGCTTATAAATTAAAACAGATTAGCATGACATTTGTTTTGCAAAAAAAAAAAAAAATAATAAATAAAACGAATAATAATGGAAATAAACGGATAAAAATGAATAAATATTTTTCCCCAACAAACGTAAATGTTGCGAAACACCGTACGACAAAAAAAAAAGAAAAATGCAGGAAAACGATTTTTTTTCAATTGTTAACAAATCCAAACACAGAGGATCGCTCAAAAGGAAATACCAACTTCCGTTAAATAAATACAACACCGGATGCGACAACTAATAGGGAAAAAAAAAGAATCCGCCGTGAATGAATTCACCATTCTGCCAATAGATGGCACCACGTCAATTCATTCATTTTGATGTTTTTAATTAATATCTTTTTAACTAATTGTAATTTCGGAATTTAAATGGCCGAAATGGATTCCTTGGATTATTCTCCATCTTTTGGTACTTTCCGCGTGCTTCTCCGTTCAGCGGTTCGTGAGAAGACAGCCGGACATACATACATACGTTTGTTTACCTTCGAATTTTAATAGGATAGATTTATCCGTTATTTATAGCATTGATTATTTAAACCCTCACACGCTTGGCGGATGAAGAACGTTTCCGAAATTGACTAAATTTTCGGCAAATGTGTTGTTTACAAATCCCTTTGATAAAAAATAAGAGAATGGAATTTTAAATATTTAATTACATTCGGTGGTGATCTTAGCAAATGGTCTGCAATTTCTTGGCTTTCTAGCAAATATATTAATCAATGAGAGACTGAGAAGACTTCGAATTCAAAAATTTTATTTTTCATGTCTGCACCCTACAAATTTGTATTTCATTTTAGTACATTTTTAATGTTCGCTTCTCAAAACGAACTCTCAAAGATTTTTTGTTTTGGCCCCATTCTTCAATGCCCACCCCAAACTTAACTGATAATTTGATTTACAAAGAAGAATTAAACGAGTAAATATATATTATTTTTAATGATTCACACAAGAATTCAACCTTGTAAGCAAGTCTGGATCCATACCTCATAATTTGATTTAAGTGAATAAATTTCTCGTCTGCAGTTAACGTGGATAATAATAACGCAATTTCACGATTAAAATAACAAAAATATGATTAAATTTATTTGATTTTAAATTCCGTAAGTTAAATATTTCGCATACGGTTTTAGCGACAGAAGCTGAAAGAGAAATGCCGTCCTATAGTAGGCCATCCATTATAAGAGATACGAAAGAAAATTCTTTGGATGATTTGGAATTTTGAAATTGGAGTAATTTTACAAGTAACATTTCAGTAATTTGTCATTGAATTGATGTCATTAAAAATATCATTTTCAAAATGGTTCAAAAATCATTTTTGTGAAATAATATTTTTGGAAATATCGCGAAAAAACGTCAAAATCGTGCTCAATTTTTAATTAACTGTTGAGTCTAGAATTTTGAAATTTGGTGCAAACATACTATGGAAGTTGAGAATGTACACCTCGGAGAAATTTTAATAATTCTAGTTAATTAAAAGTTAAGCAAGAATTGGATATTTTTCAGGGATAACATTTCCGTTATTTCGCCAGTTTTTTTTTACTATAATTTTTTTCTTTCTTTGTTACTTCAAATAAATTTACTTTTTAGATATATTTACTATATTATTTTGGTAGATTTACCACTCTTTCAAATGACGGAATGATAATTTTTCCCTTGAGATGTTATTTATTTCTTCGTTATAATTAGTTAAAATATTTACTAAACGATTAGATTAATAATGTGTAATAATTGTAATTTAAATTAGAATTATGCATGATCAAAATAAAAAAATCTTCATCGATTCTCAAGATTTTTTAGACTTTTTAAAAGTTGAATTTAAAAATTTGATCATTAATTTCATTAGATGCAAAACATACTGCATCAAAATTTGGTTCAAATACTAATTTCCTGTTTCTCTTTTTTTTACAACTAATTCATTTCTGGGCTTTTTTATAACTATCAATACTTTCAGCCTACCAAAAGTTAAATAAGTTGGTGAATTTAAAATTGGTTGATATAATTAAATTACTACAATCAATAAGCTGGCTGTCGAAGGCGGCTAGTATTTAATACTACAAAAGCAATGCAAAAATTAGAGAAATAATAATTGGAGCTCTTCTCCGAAAATATTTTTTCTCCTTTTGTAAGATTTACATGTCCAATTTCTGCTGACTGGAAACAGGAATACCTCTTCTTCCCCCAGTTATTTGCCAAGAAAGAAGCAAAAGAAATATGACCTATTTATTCAGGTTCCTTTACCCTTTTTACAACGTTGTAAACATGACCAGATAAACCCCACCACAAAAAAAGCCCATAAATTTAAGAAAAGCCCAAGTGTCACCTTTTCAGAAACGTCCTTTGGTCGGCAAATTACATCCCTATTGGCATACGAATGTTGAGCAATACCTTCAGAACAACGGGCAATGCTGGAATATTCTGATACGACGTCTCTCGTTATTCAACGCAATTTTGGCGAAAAACAGGCAAGAACCGCAATTTTTGCTATCTAAGTTTCGCCAATTTCAAGATTTATTACAATCGTAGCAACCGTTCAGTATTTTGTAATGACGTCAACAGTCACTTGTTCTGTGATTGGGGACACTAACTGTAAAGGAGGTCTTCTCCCCCCGTCTGGAGGGGGAAGACTGGTAGGAGGCCTTTTATGACCTCTCTTCTGCTCTGAATGGAATGAAGGAAACCTTCCCAGTTCTTCTCAAACCTTCCAAGAAACCTGCTATTTAACTTTTAAGGCCAAACTTCGCTGGTTGATTTTTCAAAATGAAAATCGACTAAACTGATTTATTTAATGAAATCAGAATTTGTCATCGAGTTTGGCCTTAAGGATTACAATGCAGTAAAGCAACGTTTATGCGTTTTTCATTTATACGTCGTTTCATCATAGTCTTCATTCATTTGCATGCATTGAAATTCTTTTCGATTATACATCTTTTCATCTATACGTCGTTTTACGTCAGTCCCTTAAAAGACTTATAAACAGTGCTTAAAAACAACAATATACAACAGGCGGATTTTTTAAAAAAAATGCATTGATATGAATGTACTTAGATACTCATTCGGTTCGGAAAAAATTAAAAATTATTTATTTAAATTGCATCCAAATTTTGTTACTTTTCTGAAACTTTTAGATATCTTGCCAATTACCGCCGGATTTTCAGAAAAATCTTTCTCAAGATAGAAAATAATTAAAATCTAATTACTATCTATCTATAATCAAGAACAATTTACTTCGATGGTCATTTTATCCATCAAACCCAAACTAATAAATAAACTTAATTATGATTATATTATCGATGAGTTTGCTATAAAAAATGAAAGATAAATGAGAAAAGATTACATATAGTAATTATCTTTGTTATTTCATTTATGAACAATTTTTTCTGTGGTAGAAATGCTAACTTTATAAAAATCTAATTATTTATCATTTTCATCTATTCCTTATGTCCTTGCCAGATTTTGCAATGTAATAAATAGCAAAATGTAATATAGGCAAGAAACATTTATATAGGGTTGAGAGGAAATGCCTAATAAAAAAGTCTCGGATTCGGGATCAGAGGATAGCAATATGAATAGAGAGTCTCGTGGACATTTAGTATGCATTAGCTGTTAAGCGGTTATTAGCATTAGACATATAATCCTTCACACGCTTGGCGGGTGACAAATTTATCCAAAATTCACTAATTTTTAGGCAAATCCTTTGTTAACAAATCCCTTTGATAAAAGAATGATAGCATGGAATTTATTTAATTACATTTGGTGGCAATCTTAGCTAAGCGGTTTGCAAGTTCCACATTAAAGGAGCACTTCTTCTTTGCGACGAGAGCCTTCCAGTATATTTTGCCTGAGATGAGATTGAAAAGACTTTGAATTAAGAAATTTAATTTTAGACAACCTATAAGTTTGCATTTTATTTTAATATTTTTTAATGTTTGGATAGAAGGCAAAATCCCAGTGATTTTGACTCCCTTCTTCAAAGTCCACCCTACACCAAAATTAAATTCTAATAGTTCGCTCTACAAAACAGGATTAAATGAGTTCAAACTAAAGTAGGGTATTAGTAACAGCATAGCATATTATTTTTAAAGATGCACATCAGGAATTCAACTTTGCCACCAATAACATGGTACGGTACCATGGGTATATTTCTTAATTTAAACAGAATCTAAATGAATAAATTACTCGCCAATAGGGTTAAAACCAATTTCTCGAGTAATATAACGAAAACATGATTAAAGTTATTTAATTTTAAATTCCTTAGATTAAATTTTTCTTACTCGGTTTTAGCAACAAAGGAGAAATGCCTTCCATTAGTAGGACATTTCTTGTAAGAGTGACAAAAAGAAAACTTTTTGAATTATTTGGATTTTAGTGATTTGTACTAATAATATTTTAGTGATTTTTCATTATACTGGTATCATTAGAAAGATAATTTTCTGAATATCTAAAATGGTACAAAAATCATTTTTATGAAATAAATTTTGGAATATATCGCAAAAAACAACAAAATCTTGCTCAATTTTTAATAACTGAAATTTTAACTAACTTTAAGACTTTCAAAAGTTGAAAAGGATTCTCCTCGTTTTCAACATATGCGAAATTTATCAAGATTGGGCAAAAACTGTAAATTTTTATAAAAGACGAAAAAAATTCATCTTTACATATATAGTACTAAAATTTTATGCTCGATCAATTTCAAATACCACAGTTGAAAACAAGAAAATTATAAGTTTAGTGTAGAATAGCTGCATTTTATTTTTTATGCAATAAAATGTAGCACCAAGTACCATAGAGTAATTCTATTTTTTACTCCTGATAAAGGTTTTGTATGCAGATGTATACAAATAAGAAAAGAGAATGTATGTGTAGGGTGTCTGCCTATTTGTTGACGTTTTAGAGTTCGTTGAGCCTAAGGCCACCAAATTTGGTACAAATATACTACAGAAGACCTCACAGAGATTTTAATTTTAATTAATTTAAAATTAAGAAGAATTTCGAATTATTTCAGCGATAATTTTCAAAAATATAATCAGATTTAAAATTTTTACAAAACATTTAATTTCAAAAATATTATCTTTAAAATGATGCCAGTTAAATTTTTAGAAAAATATTTGTAAGCATAATTTTTAACAATAATTTGCAGTATTGTAATGAAAGTAAATCAACTTTCAATTCATTCAAATCATAATTCTATTATTTCAACAAAACAAATAAAGGCATAATTTAAAAAGTTATTTTGATCTCACGATATAAAAGCTTCTTTTGATGTATTAAAGTCTGATAAATTGTATTTCATTTTTGTTGTTTCACCAGTTTTTTAGTCCATTTTTTTCTTTCTTCGTTACTTCAATTAAATTTACTTTTTAGACCAATTTACTATATTATTTTGATAGATTTACATTTTAAATTATCTTAAAACCCATCTTTCCACTTTCGGTAAGAAAATTTTCCCTTGGGGTTATTTTATTCATTTTGTCTTTGATTAGGTTAAATATTCACTCCATAATTAGGTTAATATAGTGTAAGTCATTAATTTCATTAAATGCAGCACATACTGCATCAAAAATTCGTTCAAATACTAATACATTGCCTAACCACAGTTTTTTAAATTTTTTAATTCCTTTAGCTTACCAAAATTTAAATACGTTAGCGAATTTAAAGTTGGCCTACGAAATTAAGTTAAACGAGCTACTCTTTCTCTGCTGCATAAAAACGTGAATACCCTTCCTCCCCCAATTATTCGTCACAAAAGTAACACCGAAATCTTTTTGCTCTTTTACAGCTTTGCAACTTGACCAAATAAGGCCCCCCATAGACATAAATACAAGAAAAGAGTGAGTGTCCCCATTGCAGAGAAACTATTCGGTCAAATTGCACGATTCCTCCCTCGCCCTGGTAACTGTTTAACAGCGCAGAAGGGTCATATCTCCGTTCTTGCCTGGGGTGATGCGAGTCATTGCGCCTCGATACAGAAGGAGCCGGAAGAGAATTTCTCTCGAAAAGAAGTTCTTCCCTTCCTCTCTTTCAAGCACACACATCTTAGGGGCCCATACTAGATTATGTTTAAGGAGCCACTTGCCATACTTTAAGCTGTCCAGTCCGCCAATCATCAAAAATTGTTTCCAATTCGGCTAAGGACGGGGAAGAAAGTACTGCGAGGAACAAGAATTTTGTGTTTGTATGAATGCTCTCAGAAATCAAATTGGACTGTTTCAGTTTATCGCAAACATGTGCAGTTATTAGCAGGGATGTCTTATCCAATGGTCTAAATGAGCTGTAGCCCAGGGAACCTAAAAGTTTCTTAAATCGAATATTTTATTTGTCATTCATTTTCACCTTATTATCAGTATTTAGAAAAAAAGTAAGAGTGTTTATTAATACAATTGAAGCTCGAGAATCCATACCCCGGGAATCCGAACATCTCTTTTCATTTTCTAAAAAAAACTTATCAAGAATTCAAAATAGACTGCAATGTAAAATTTATAAAAGAATGACATGGAAAAAATGTATATAGTTTACGTGATCCAGTTAATGTTGGTTACATGATACAAAATATGTTATTATACAAAATATTATATTTTATAAAATTGAAGTAATAATACCGCTCAAATCTAGGTGCAGGTCCAAATTCAGCTTTTTCCAATTTAATTTTGCGGTTTCATATTGTCAATAGATGGGGTTTGCACGATAGCTTGGTAAACGAAAGGTTTTAAGTTCAAAGACAGGGTTTCTCTTTTTGTAATCATGGAAATTTCCTTATCGAAGTAGTTCAGGAATTTTTTCAACATTGTATATATATATAATCAAGTATAAAATATCTCTATTAATAATAAAATAGA